>JANHGL010020250.1:25302-36082 GCA_024611195.1 Ceyx melanurus
ATTGTATAGAAATATCTATAAAATTGAAAAATATCTATAAAATCTACCCAATAATACCAATTTTAATACGGTGTACAGAGCTCATTTAGTTTCACCACAGCTCTACCAGTTTACACCAACTGAGAAGCTATTGCCATAAATCTTAAACTGGCCACATCGAAAACAATCACATTATTGAGAAAAAAAGTACAAAGAAGGGTATATTTTACCCCAGCAGCTGCAATTCTGATGTATGAAGCCCATTTACCTTGATTTCAGAATCCAACTGCTCTCTTTTCAGTTGTTTGGGGTTTGGTTTTGTTATTTTCTTTCTAGTGAAAAAAGCAAATCAATAGATCTACCCAATGGTTCTGGATTTCTTTTTCAGTAAAGCACTTAAAATTGCTCTCTTGATAATCAAATTCTAATTTAATAGAAGAGGAATAAAACTCACAGTAGAATTATGGATGTACAGACCACCTACATTTGAGACTGATTAATGGGCTTCATTACTACTTTCATTCACAGGGGCTGATTTTGACTGGCCTTAATATCCTAGCAAAGTGGGATGAAAGGAGGTGGTCTTCTCATGGCAATACAACAGCAAGTTCAGAGGGAGACACTGAATGAAATAATCAGATTAAATTTAAAAAAATAAAATAAATCATCAACATAGAAGCATCCCAGCCAGGATTTTTTCCCCCAACTGTTCCTGGAGTAGCACAACCACATTCTGCTACATACATTATGGGCAAAGCCCAAGGTTTTTAGAGCATATTCCAGAATCTCAGAATTATTGAGGCTAGAAAAGACCTCTGTGATCAAAGAGTCCAGCCTATGACCTATCACCACCACACTGGCTAGACCATGGCACTCCTGAGTTTATTTCTCTGGGAGATTTTGTATAATATATTTATTTTTAAGTTACCAATGGAAGAATTGCATCTCTTCCTCCCCCCCTGCAGCAGCATAGATTTTCCTTTCATTTGATAACATATGTGTGAAAATAAAACAGTTCTTGCCTATTTGTTTCTTTTAGGAGCTTAGCTTTTACAAATTGGATTAGAGGGGAAAAACAAAAAAGTCCCTCTACAGAAACTCCAGAATCCTTTTAATCCACCTCTGTTGCTGAAAAAAAGGAGGTCCCATCATCCTTCCCATTCCCAGCCACATTTGTCCTGCCTCCACCCTTTTGTTTGTACAGCTCATCTGGGTTAAAAATGCCAATACATTTAATTCCAAGAATAGGCTAAGGGGTGACCTGATCTAATTGCAAGCGGGGGGAAAATTTAACAGTGGAAAGTTGTTTAGTTTTAAAAGGATGTAAAACAAGACAATTCCTGGTATCCAAAACCAGATAAATTTCATTTAGCAATAAAAACATCTTTAAACAGCAGGACCTGGCCACTGGGATAACTTGCCACTGGGCATGCTGGATAATCACAGAGTTTATAGAGTAGGTGAGGAAAAATAATAATTTAATTACTTTTTTTTTTTAAGGATTTCTTCTATTGTTTTGAAATGTGACTCAAGCTTCACAAAGTAAGTTGCCAATAAGAACAAATACTATAAATCCAGCACAGCAAGGATACAAAGTGAAGAGATCTGTTTGTATTTATATATCTGTTTGTAGTTTATCAATACTAATTTGTTTGCCTCACTATCCAACTTTGCCTTCACTACTACAGTATGTATTTCCAATAGTGGTGCCTAGGAAGCCTGAAGTCAAACTGTGAACTCTACACTACCACATGCTCATAAATAGGAGAGGAAAAACCTTTTTTTCCACTTTCTTTTATACTCTGGCTAATCAAACACTGTTCTAGTTAGAACAGATAAATCCAGCATTTCAAGTGCACACACCCAAAGTTCCATCTCTGTCACAGTACTGGTGAAAATACTGTTTTATTCTTCTCCATTATGTGTCAATTTACTACTTTTTTTACCTGTTGAAGGCTTCTTAAAGCCCACACTGCTGTTTTCCAGCCCCCTCTCTGACTTGCATCATAGCAGGCTGTTAAAAATTGAATTACCTGTCCTTTCTGCAGCATCACTCAAACATCAGCTTCTAAAAGAATGTTAGGAAAACACACTTTCCTACTACAGCTTACTGCTCCTTTCAGTAAGGAAAATCTATATTTCCTTTTCTCTAAAGGGATGACACCAACCTTTTCATCCTTCCAGTTTCTATATTTCCACAAGGGTGGCCCAGGACTAATTAAGTTCACCACACTCATCTGGAAAGGTAAAAACTTACAAAACATAAACTAAACAGTACAACCCCTGAATATTTTCTAGCATTTTCCTCCCTCTGAAATGCAACTCTTAAATATTCTAGCTGAATTCAGTGAGGATTTTAAATCACTTTCCAAAAAAACTGATTGTAAGGGCAAAAAAATCCTTGATAAGATAGTTAATTTTTAAAAGCCTAATATCTCAAAGCTACACTAGCTAGAGGCAACAGGCATCAGAGTAATTTGTGGTCTCAGTTTCAAGTATCTGACTGAAGAAGCAGTCCCTGAATCCTGCCAGATGCAGATTTCCATTGCAGAGCTCCAGCAGCTGCAACAAGGATGGACCAGGTCATGGGTGCAGGACTTGAGAGGTACCAACCTCTTGGAAAAAGATCTTCTACAGGCTTGAGGATGTCATCCTGCCCACAAAATACCTTGTATTCTGGCCTAGAAAACAGCTTGAAGATAAAGAATCACTAAATTCCAAATGTAAAACATTAAAACATTCTCAATAGAACCACAATAAGGATTATATAGCAGTTCAAAAGGCTGATAAAAGGTTGTAGCAGGTGGAACAAAAACACAGAGCTTACTGGAGGCAAGGAAGATTTAGAGACAGGACTTACATCCAAAAAATATTGGTGGAAACAGTGAGGAAGAAACTAAGCAATGCGAGAGAACACAAGGGAGAAAAAAAAAAAATCAGAAATAATTTAAATTGAACAACCAGGAAAATTTCTCTCATAGCAGAAGAAACTGAATTGGGTAACTACCACCACAGAAGTGAACAGGGATAGAAGTCAAGTGGAAGAAAAATAATTTAATAAACCAAGAAGCTTTTCCCACTTCTGCCTGCTGTGATTCCACAACCTGAAATAGCTGGTAAACTTAGGAGAGGTGTAGCTGCCATCAAAATATATCCATAGCAAATGGAGGACCAACACCTCCCCCCAAATCAGGAGCAGATTTACTGGCAATTTTCCATGCTCAGAGAAGACTTGAAGCTTCCCTTTCAAGGGATGTTTAAGTATGAGAGTAGTTTTTCTTCCTTAATGACAGAAGGAAGGAGGTCAGAGTCCTGCAGACCTCTCCACACTCCCTGTGGTCTAGTTTAGGAGACTTAAAAGGATTTAGATTAACTGGGGTGGCTTTGTTGATTATACACAGAGGGAAAAATGACCCCATGTGGTAAGTGTTTCCAGGACAGCTGCTCCATTGGTGAAACCCTGCTGCATTCCAGAAATAAATTCCTACAGCCAAATTAGCAGCTCAGGTCCTTTGCAGAAATCTGCCTTGACCAGAGTGGCAGCAGTTTCCAGATGAATGGGAAATAGCAGCAGCAATTCCTGCTCAGCTCCAATTTTAAACAGAAATCAGTACAAAAAAAAAAGATGGGCGTTATCAAACCAGTCTCCATACTCATATAATTGTCCTACATTACTGATGTGCTCAAAACAAACAAAAAGTAATGCAGGGAATATTTCTATCTGGGATGGAGAGCCAAAACTAGAATGGTTCTCCACCACTCCAGACCTCTGGTGGGTTTTTCAGGCCTTAGATCTAAGAGATTTTTGGGTTTGATTCCCACGTGGGTCAGTACCTCTCAATACCAAGTACTGAATATTTTGCAACAGATTCCAATCTGCATTTGAAGCCAGACAGGAGGCACTGCTGCCACTTGCCTGGCCCAACAAGTGATGCAGAGCAGTCCTCTCACTACAAAGTTGAATTCTGGGCCATAAAATAAGTTGCTGAGGAGCCCCAAAGCACTCATGTTTTACTGAAAACGTATTTTAAGCAACAAAACTACACGAGACAGCTTCCAAGTTTACCCAGGTTTACAATCACAAGTTTACAGATGGTTGCACTTGGGAAGGCTCAAAAGCATCCTCTGACCCACTGAGGGATAATTCATCCTCTGTCCATTTGGGCCTCCTGTCCTGCAAGTTCCAGAACAGAGGAGCAGTCAGAAAGGATAAATTCAGGAAGCATCACCACATGTTCCATAAATTTCCTTAAAAATCTTTTGAATCCATCTAGACCTTTGCCACTGAATGATGCAGAGGCCAATGAATCCTACAGTTTCATTTGTGCTATGTAAAAAAAACCCAAACAACCAAACTTCCTTTTATTTAAAGCACTTGTTTTAAAGAGAAAAGGATGACTACAGGACTGGGGAGATCAGATGAGAAGCTCTTTCAGGCTGTCTCATGGCTAAATGCAGTAGGGAACATGTCACGATGCAAACAATGAGGGCAAGATGGAAGCAACAGCCAAAGTTCCTGCTACAACTTATAGCCATAGTCTGAGAGCTAGTTAAAAAGAAGTGGAGCAGTCACAGCATGAGATTTATTAAGTGGTAGATAATCATTTTATATTACATAATACACGGTGTTGCATACTATATTAAACCCGGTATTATGAGCCTCAAATGTTCAACTGCTGATCAAGTCCCAAAAATAAACATAATTATATTCTATATGATAGACTGGTAGTTATTCTTATCACCTTTTTCTTTTTTTTTCTTAGATAGTTGGCATTGTTTTTCAGTTGTTCCCTGGAACCCTGTGGGCTAGACACTTCTTTCAGAGCAAAACTGAATTTTTCCTCATAATTTGCTTTCACGTGGTGAAAACATGAAGTACAGCAATAAAATAGCTGGCAACATCAAAGAGTATGAAGTATAGAAATTATGTATAGGGTAATTAAATGTCTCCAAGTTATTTGTGTATCTCTATATATAAGCTGGCCTGACTTCATAAGCATTTCACAAGAACTTCTTTGGCCCTCCTGGCTTTGTGAAAGACTTTACAATGCCCTTCAAATAGTCCTAAGCTTTCCTGGCCCTTCTGCCCTGGCTATGGGAAGCTGCAGAGACCTGCCTGAGATTCTTGAAAACCCAGAAAGGGTGCAAAGCACAAAGCAGAGCTCAAAAGAGACAGGGAAGGATGAGCAGCAAGGTGCTCTTTTATTTCTACAGGTGAGAGTCCACATCTTGTGTTTATCAGCAATGGTCCAGCTGAGGGTGTGAGCTCCTGAGGCAGGTGGTTGGTTCTCCCTCTGCCACACTGAGGTCAGAAAGAAAAGCCTGACTTCTCAAGGTAGGTTTGGAGCTTCAGTACAGAGCAGGTGGGATGTTTAATCATTCTCCCCCTACATAGGTGCCTCCAAGTTATCACAGAATGTTTATGGCTGGAAGGGAGCTGCAAAGGGCATCTAGTGCAGCCCCCCTGCAGGGAGCAGGGACACCCTCAACTAGCCCAGGCTGCTCAGAGCCTTGGCCAACCTCAAATCATTGGGCTCACAGGATCAAAAGCTCTGAGCTGCACTGTTCCAAGTTCCAAGACCATCCAGGGGGTAACTGAGCATTGGGCAGAAAGGCGAAGAGAAGGAAAAGAATGGGAGAGGTGGTTGCCCTGGGACATGACAGCCTGAGGCCTAGTGGTGACCTCAGTGCACATCCAAGTTTTTTCTGGAACGGGTTAGCAGCAGAGCAGCTCTTCCTTTGCACTGTCCTAGGTAAACAGAAGATGTTGCTAGTACAAAGTGCCTCAGAGTGGCAGGAACAGCATTATCACTTCAGTGCTGTTTCCTGAAGGATCAATAAGCCAAGACAATCAATTCTTCTGGCTAGTCCTCATTCCCCAGGAGAAGCTGTGGCTCTCATCCCCCCCCACCATTTAACCCTTCACAGCAGCAGCCCTGTGAATTCTGTCCTCCTTCAACACACATTCCAGGAGCCAATGTGCCAGAAGACACTGCAGAGCTGGAAACAGCATAACTGGGTGAAGATGGCACTGGGGAGAGGTAGAGCTGATGACTTCAGCACAATAACACGTATATACACTGCCCTTTGAGTCCATGGAGTCATGCTTGCATCTGAACTTCTTTTTTTCTGGATAAAGGACCCCAAATAAACCACAGCTCTCTATCCCCCTAGTGTGGGGAGCACAAGGCATGCCCAGAGCACCACTGACACTCACACAAGGGAGCTACATAGGCAGTAGGTGGCACAGACAGTCATGACAGAGTCACAAGAACAGAGCTGATTTTAGAGAAACACAAAAACAAAGTTTTATTCTACAAAGCAGAAGGAGAGAAGGACGGGGAGCAAGCTCACGGGGAAGGATGGTGTAGTTATTTGCAATGTAAAAAAGGGAATAAGACCTACTGGAGACAAACCACAGGACTGTATGCAGAGAATGAAGTAAGAAAATGTTTTGCTTTGATGGTGGAGTTCTCCACAGGTGATTGAGAAGAGGCAAGCAGGAAAACTCCTTTAAGATGGGCAAAACACATCTAACATCAATCAAGGGACAGGTGCAGAGGGATTGACTTGAATGTATACATTTAAGCTGTACACAGAAATTTCCACCTAAAAAGAGGTGAAGGTTGGGACAGGCTCCTAGAAAGAGTTTTATGCAAAACATTAGAGAGGATGTTGATGCAAGGAATCCCTTCCTGAACTCTGTTGCACTCAAAAAAACCTTGCTGTCCTCCCCCATGCAAAGACAGGATGAGCCAATGGTTGTCCCTTGAGTGCTGTTGCACCCTGTGGTATAGGCTGGAGGTTCAAAAAGCATGATAAAAAATAAATAAAAAATATTCACATGAGCTCTTCACCAATCTAGAGTCGACATCACCAGCAGAGAAAGGTTGAAATCTCCTGTACCAGGCCATGGGGAGATGATACAACAGGGAAGAAACTTCTTATTTAAAGGGAAGCAGTAGAAAGAGCTGCAAATGAGACTGGCTGCAATTTTTAAAAGCCCAGGAGACCTGTGGGAAAAGAAAAGGCCTGAGGATGGAGAGCAAAGCAAACCAAATAAAATCTGGCAAGACTGGTGGCAAATGTACCCCCTCTTCTCACCCAGAAAGCCACACTCCAGGTCCTTTAGAGAGATGTGGATTAAATGCCTGTGTTTTAATAGATGGCTACCAGGCATTTTTTCTCAGGCCTGCTACAAAGATGTGATGATGGGAGGCCAGGGAAACAAGAACTTCTGGAGTACATTTCCTGCTGATCTAGCAAACACAATTATGAAGAGAAAGAGAATCCATTCCGAGAGCAGCGTGAAACTCTTGTGAGCAGGATCATTCACATCTCACATGGTTGAGGGAAAGGGCAGTGACTCCTTAATGAATAAAAATAGCCACTTATGCTTTGCTTTCTTACATGCTGGGCATACACTTTCCAGTATCCAAATGACAAGATGTAGTTGCAAGTTTCCTGAAGGAGAAGGTAATAAACACACAGCACTTTTTTTTTTTTTCCTAGAGACTTTCAAGACCTTCAGATTCTGAAACTGTTGTTACTTTCAAGTCACCCTGTCAATTAAACTGTGTGCTTTACAAGTTTAAAGTCACAGTATTTCCTTCCCTGGAAAGGAAATTCCTGCACAACTCTCAAATAATTTTTAAGTACTTGTGGCATGCATTAGGAGCAAGAACACAGTAATTTTCTGTGTACCTAGAGGAAAAGCTGAAAACCAGTTTTCAGTTCTGCAGTTCTTCATAAACTCTGACTGAAGTGCAGCCACTTCCAGGGTCATTCATAGGATTCAGCATAGTACCAGAAAGAAAAACAAGGAGTATTTTACCTGAAAGGTCAGCAGGGGAAATCTAACTATAAACTACTAGGCCATAGCCACAGCAGAATAGTGCAGGAAAGGCAAAGGATGGGATGGGAAGGAAAAAAAAATTCCTATATTGTTCCATAGAGCCAGCTTACTCACCCCACACTGGCTAGCTAGCAGAGCTGGCTAGCTCACCCCACACTGGCTAGCTAGCAGAGCTGGCTAGCTCACACCACAATGGCTAGCTCACCCCACACTGGCTAGCTAGCAGAGCTGGCTAGCTCACCCCACACTGGCTAGCTCACCCCACACTGGCTAGCTAGCAGAGCTGGCTAGCTCACACCACCCAGGGTTTTAGCAGCACAGAGGTCCTGTGCTTGCTGCAGGCAGGCAGGCCTGCTCCCTTTTAGCAACAGCAGGGTCTACCCAAGCATGTATGATCAACTCATCACAAAAGCAATCAGGCATTAATTTGGTCAATCATTCCTGCGACAGCAAATCTAGGTCTCCAACTAGACTGTTTGACACCAGACTCCAGCTAAACTGAAGGGCAGGAAAAATGCTTCCAAACACACCCATCTGCAGAAGTGGAACAATTTAGATGTCCAATATTTAATATCCCATTCACGTGTCTATGGTGTTTGGATTTTGTTTTTTTAAGCAAAGGTTACCCAAGAGTTAAGTGGAACTAAAAATAAAAAGCATCCAAAAAAATTCAATCGGGTCTTCTAATAATAATAAAAAAAAAAAACCACCCACCCTCCAGTCCTTCTCATTTAGCAGAGTATTTATTTGGAGTTGCTGTTAGGCTGCTGCATGCTCTGCATCTATGCAGCTTCACTAAAGAGCAGCCCTTTTGAAGCAGCACTTGACTTTGTTTTAAATATCTTGCTAGTTTCCATTTTAGCTCTGTGAGGCGATTATTTTCTCCTCTCACCAAACTCAAGTTTTACAGCAGTTGAAAATGCTGATGGCTTAACTGGTTTCTTTTTTTTTTCCTTTTTTTTTTTCTTTTTTTTTTTCCCCTTCTTTTCCCCACTTCATAGCAGCCCTGAGGGGTTTTAACTCTTTCTGCAGCACTGAAAACCTGCTTTTGGAGTTCAATGTTTAACTCGCGCTGGGAGACTCATAAATATTCGGAGTCACTCTCTCCCTCTCTGTTTGATTAGGAAATGAGCCTTTAACTCAATGTAATCCCCAAGCCATTAACAAAAAAGCCCTCAACAGCTCCACTATTAGAATTTCACTCCTAACCCACAGAGGATTGAATTAGATTAACATAACTACCCACAATCTGAGTTTATTTTCTGTGCCAGATAGAAATGTGTCTTCAGGAAAGGAAAAGAAGAGAGCAGGAGAGCAAGCAGAGCATAATGAAATGTAAAAATAGAGAGATGAGAAAGAGAAGGACAGACACAGAAGTGATAAAAGAGCAAGAGAGAGTGAGCTGCACAATCTTTAATAACTGGCTGCTGGCTTTGGGGGTTTTATTCAGAAGGCCCCTAAAAACAGAATTGTTTCAAGGAGGTTTTTTTGATTTTGGGTATTTTTTTTGGTGTTTTTTTTGCTGTTTATTCCATATTCTTGGGGATTTCCAGCAAGACACCTGAGCGTGCTGCATCCAGACACCTGTGCAGCAGCTCTGGCACAGGTTTTATTTCTAATTTCCAAGGGATGTCATACTCAGCAATGCAAGGAGGGAAAAAAATCTACATGGCAATCATTACTTTGCAGAGAAACAAACAAACTCAAGTGAAACAAAAGGTGTTGGTTGGTTGGGTTTTTAAGGCTTGAAAGAACATGAAATAAAAATGCAATAGGCCTGTGGCAAACTAGACTGGGTAGAATAAGTTGTTTTGGTGACTGGTAAGTGCTTAGTCCACAAAACCTGAAACACTAGTGAGGCAGAAATGGAATAACAAAGAATTCCTTCCAAATAATGCTCCAAAACCTTGACTCTAATCACAGGTAGCTTAAAAAAAATAGAAGTTGGCCCCTAAACACAGACCATAGGACAGTAGATGCTTGGTTATTTTATTCCAAATGCAGTAATCAAAAAATAAGGGTAGTTTAGCAAGGGAAAAGACACACGTGAGGCTGAAAGACAAGCATAAAGTCCAGCAATTTTGTGGACACAACTATTAAACAGTCAAAAAAAAAAATCCTAAGTTAAAATCTTTTCTAGTTTTCTACTTGGAGGACTTTTTTGGGAATGGTTTTCTTCCAAAATGCACAATAAATGAGATTTTGCAGGAATTCCCCAGCACAGTCGTGCTGATATTTTTGTTTGTGGAGGGGAGAAAAAGATGCTATTTTGATTTTTCAAGCAGTAAGATGTCCCTTGGTTTTTAGTTTTTAGGGGGACCTTGAGTTATATGATAGATTCTTTGCTAGTTACAGAGTCAGCAATCTTGTTCTTTTAATGCCTTTCAGAAAAAAAAAAGTCTTTCCCTTTATTACCCAACAACATTGCATTGTCACAGGGAGGGAATAAATATAATGCCAAAACAAACAGAAAAGGAACTTTAATTTAAATAGGTAAAGCAAAAAAAGCCTTAATAATCAAAATGAAGCTTCGTGTGATGAGAATAGTCAGGCTGCCAGTTTTGTTTTATTTGGGGGGAGGGGTGGATTGTAATGATCATTTTGGGCATTATTTGTATGTGTAAATTCAATGTGTTTATCCAAGTTGTCCTAAAAATCTTCCTTATATCTAGAATTCTAGCTGAAAGATAGAGTGTTTAGAGCAAAAAGTTAAAAACTTAGAAAGAATAAATTTATACTCATTTTTTTGTTCCTAGAACTTCAGTTTAAAACTTTGAGTATTACAAAATGTACAAAAAAATGAAGAATATTTGTCACTTTTCTACAGGCAGTCCTAGCTATAATAATTTATATAATAATTCAGCTATAATATATTTCTTAGGACTTGATATTTGAACTGTGAGACACTTCTGGTTTTATTATACTACTTTAATTAGAGACTTGTTC
>JANHGL010020250.1:36522-46883 GCA_024611195.1 Ceyx melanurus
GAAAGAATTACAAGGAATCAGGGAAATTTTAAAAAATTAAATATTAATTAAAAACACAACCTTAAAAAATCAACCTGAATTTTGTAAAAGATTAAGGCAAAAAGATGCAACCTCTTTGTGTTTTGTCAACAACGTGATGCTGAAAGTTACAAATAAAAATAAATTCTAATTCTTCCCTCTCTGTATATTTCTGTTAAAAAAAAAAAAAATTACTGCAAAAAGACATCATTATTGGAATGTTTTGCATTAAAGCAGATTGCTGGTGATGAGAGAGCAAGTTCCTTCTCTGCTTGTCACTTTGCAAAAGCCTTGCACCCCTCTTTTGTCACTGAGGAGACTCGGTGGTGCTTCCCCATTTCCAATTCAAGAAACTTCAGCTGCTCAAGGATAAATACACTGGGTAAAAAGCAAAATTGCATTTCATCTCAGAGCAGCTTTCTGTGAAGCTGGGTGGTGTAGGGGGTGTGTGATGACAATGGGATTTTTTTAAGAGGGGAAAGGTTGGGTCTTTTAAGCCAGGACTGCTGAAGTTTCCAGGTTTGCCTTTAGCAGCATGGGATAAATAGCACCTGTCCTTGGTAAGCCCTTAAGCAGAGTTACGTTATGCACTGACCTTTTTGGAATGCCAGCAAACCTGAGCCTTTCTCTAGCCCAAAACAAAACTGTTTCCCTTCAACTTTCCGTTGCTTGGCAAAGAAAAGTCATTGGCAATTAGCGAAAAGCGCCCGATGGCCACAAAGTTCTCGATCAACTCCCCTCCTTGTGGGTCACGCTGACCTTCCTCTGACAGCGTGAAAACAGCAAAAATAAATCCAAATCAATCCGTTATTCCCTTTAATATTATTAAGGTGATGCCATCATTTTTTTTAGCCTAGATAAAACGACTTGGCGCTGAACGTTTGGCTCCACAAAAAAAAAAACAAACAACAAAACAACAAACCACCAAACTCAAGCCCCAAATCAACCTCATATACACAATAAAAGGTCCAAGTTGGCTACTTACATGCTGCGGGTGGAGAGCTGAAGCTGGAGGCTGGAGTAGAATTTCCCTTGCCCTCAGGTACTTCTAATTGCTGATTAAATCTCTTTTGGTTCCGCCTGCACCAGCCGCCAGTCCCCTCTGCGTCTCTGCCTCTCTTTGTGACTAGGACACAGTACTCCGAGTCCCAACCTATAAATAGATCCCAGCTCTGTGATTGATATAACAGGCAGCTGACAAAAAAAAAAAAAAGAGAAAAAAAAAAAGAACTAACCAGGTCGTAAGCAAAGAAGCAAAAGCTGGGCTTTTAACTCTGCGCTGTGCCCAGGGAGGAGTCCCCCCACAGTCACCCGTGGGCATCAGAAAGAGAAAGTGCAAGGCAATTATTTTCCCAGCAGCCTTCCAGCAATTCGAGGCACGGCGAGTGAACGAACAACATTGAGAGAGGGGAAACCACGACTGGCAGATCTGCAGCCGAATCTTTTGCCATCTAGCAAAAATCGAGGAGTTTTGAAGAGCAAGCGAAGGCTTCGGAGCGAATAAGAGTTGGAAGTTGAGTTCTGAGGGTTGGTCCAGGCATGTTTGTGTTTCTGCTGCAGAATAAAGTGGGGCAAGCGTGTAGGTTAGCAATTTCCCAGCTCAACAAGCTGCTTAGGGTCTCTGCCCACAAATGCTGTTTGATGAGGCTCTTCCCAACACCAAAACTCAGGGCACTGATGGGCACCTCCCCTATTGACTCAGCAGAAGTTACTTAGCTCTTAAGGATTTCAACCTTAATTTCTTCTCGTGTCCTTGGCTGCCAGGAGAAAAATGGATGAGTTCTAGATAGCAGCAAAGGTCTTTTGCAAAGGCTAGGCTGGGAGTCCAGCACCTGGGTTGAGGGAATGCATCAGGAATGCTTCTGCTCTGGTCCCCATTCATAGATCTAAAGGTTGCCCTGATCTCTGTGTTTTTTCTCTATCTACCCTCTAAAGGTTCACCTGTTAAAGCCACAGCCAGGCCAGGCCAAAAGCTTTTCCAGGAGGCAGCTGGTTCTCCAAGCCCTTTGCCAACTCCCAGATATTCATGATCTCCAGTGGAACCTCAGAGGCTATGCCATAGCAAACAAACTCAAAGGCAAGGCAGCTCCTGAGGAGAAGGGTGGGGGAGAAAACAGTAAGCAGAGAAGAAAAACAAGCTTTTGCTACACTGCTTGCTACCTTTGGCAGTATCTCCTACAATCATCTCTAGCACCATGCTCAGCTCTGCAGGGAAATTACTAGTGCAGACGGAGTACCAAATCCACCAGCCTTCTTTTCAACATACTGCTGGGTCTGCTTGAGCTGAGATGCTAAAGAAATGCTGAACTCATAAAGAACAGGAGAAAATCCTCAGGCACCAAGCCCATCCTGAACCCCATGGTTCTTTGGCTCAGTGGCTAACAGTACCTGAGCTATTGAAGCTAGTTTAGGCATGTCTACATTGCACTGCAGCTCTTGCTGGAGTAAAGAAAGTGAATTCAACAGCAGCAGCTATCCTGAAGAAAGTCAAGGTACCCACCACATCACAGCTGAGTTCTCAGTTAAAGATTACACAGGAAGATAAATTTCTCTTTTTAGTCCAAATCCTTCTGCATGCATAATTCACCTCTTGTCAATATGCTTTGTGTCTAAGCTGGTAGGACTTAGAAAGAAAGTTTTTTTTAATGCCCTTCTTAGGGCAAGGGGTTGATGAAGCAATGGGCAGAGGCTCATGACATGTAGACATGTCTCCTCAGTTGAACTACTGCCCTGGGTGAAGCCTTTACCACTTTACCACTGCTGCATATCCCACAGCTTTAAAAAACAGAGATAAAAATACTTAACACTTCACTTGAAAGCACTTTGGTACAGATGAAGACCTTCATATGAAGAGCTAGAAAACAAAAGTATCTGACAGGCTGAGCTCCAGTGTGAAAACACATCCTCAATTAGCTGCAGGATTATGGTTCTTCACCTTGTTAAGTCAGATCTCAGATAAAAAAATTACCCGGCCAGACAAAGCAAAATTTGAATTTCTGCCCTCTCGTTTGGCTGGCTAATAAAAGATATTTTGGGGTTTATCATTGAGAGCTGTAAACCACTTTGCCATTGGAAGGAATTTAAAAGCTCAGTATGCAGAATAATCACTCAGGCATGGCAAATCACAGTGGAGCAAGATCTGGGCATACATTAGTCCCCCATCCTTACACTTTCTCTGTATCCACCCCAGTGCATAAACACCACTTAATTCCAGCCTAAGTAGAAGACATTTTGAAGTGAAACAGCAGCTATATAAGTTTTTTCTACTTGTTGTTTGGGAAAAAAATATTTTTTAATGCTTTTTTTCCAGGGCCACTTTCATCCTAAGCCTAGATTTCAATTTCACATTCAGAGGTAAAGTTTTAGTGCTTAATTTACTTCAAATACAAAGTGTTTTGAGCTTTGCAGATAGAAATCTGGGCAAAATTTGCTCAGCTGCATACAAACTATTATAGAAGAATGCAGAACACACTTTCCTTCTAATGACAAAAGAAGGAAGCATGATAGGAACAATGGCAAAAACAGTTGAAACTTGAAATTACTGGTGCAGTCAATGGCATCTTCCAGTCCCCCCAGCTGCATGTGAAACCACACAGATAATCTTTGTCCCTTCTCCCATGAGCATCAAGATGTCCCTGTTTACATCTGATTTATGTGCCACAAGTTTAGAGCTTAGGACTGCTGCTGCTTTTATATCAGGAAATGTAAGTATGAAGATAAATTTGAAATAATAAACTGAATTTCAGCTCTGCAGTTTCCAAGGCAAGCCACAAAATAATAATAATAATTGCTAACACACAACAAAACATTTCTTTGGCAGAGTCACACTACTTTGAAAGAGTCCCAACAAACCAATGATAACTTTTCAACATCGAGGAGGTCAATGTCAAAAGAAAACCCAACAAAAACCTTCTTCCAAGACTGTGAAAAGAACTAGAGGAGGAATAAAAGATAAGCACAAGGAAAAGTTTGAGTATCAATGCTCTTCTGGATGCTTACTACACATAATATTACTCTTTTATTATAATATTATATAATAATATAATATAATCATATTATGATATCTAATATTATTATATTGCTCTAACACCTAGTTAAATATATGATGCATTTTGATACAAAGCACGTACTCTGAGAAATGAGCAAATAAGAGGGAAATGCTGATATTAATGCCAGGAGTTTAGCTGGTTTATTTCCTTATTTTAGTGCTGCAAACTTCATATTACTTCATCCTTCTCTTTCTGTGCAAAAAATATTCACATCAGGGGCTTTTTTGGCACCCAAAGTCCATACATCTGCACCCATTTCTTCCATGTACTCTCAAGGATGGTAATTACCATGCTGCCATGTCAAGACTCTGTCACAACCAGAGAAGATGCTCAGTTCATACATTTGTAAACTTTGCTCCTTCTTTAGCTCTTATGTGTTTAATTTTTTTCCCCAGGAGTGTGGAGGAAAAGGCTGAAATGTTAACAGAAGTCCCATAGCAGATTTGACCAAGATATCACCACCCTCCAGCTCCCTACCAGCTGGAGATTAGAACTCTGCTTTTTGCCAAGAAAAGTTGGATGAGATGATCTTTGAGGTCCCTTCCAACGTGGCATTCTATGAATCTATGGTTCTATGAAAATCTGTTTGGCAGAAAGGAACCTGTGAAAACTTTCTAAACATCTCCAAGCAAATCACATCAGGTTAAGGCTACAGAACTTTCCTACTTCAGGCAGCACCCACATCTGATCTTCATTTTCATTGTGGATGGAGAAAAGGCTTCACCTGGCATATCCTTGCAGAGTTAGGCAGTGAAGAGGCACCTCTGCTCAGCAGAGGTTGTGACATTGGCTTTACCAAGATCTAGAGCAAACACAGAATGATACTCTTGTTTTTTTCCGAATTTATCAATAATAATGATGTGCTAATGAAAAATAGCTTGGCCTGAGCAACAGAACACACACCAGAGTGTGTTCAGGGACTACCCAGAACAAGAATTCCAGTTCTACACGTGCACACAGAAATGAAATCTATAAGGAATTAACCAAAGCCTGCAAGCACTAGGACAATCATATGCTGCATGACATTTAAACACCCAATCTTTGCCAGTCCATCATGTAGGGTATGATAAGAGTCCTTTCTCCCCTCACCTTGTGTAGATCCCACCTAAACTTCTTCCAATGCAGAGCTTTTCCTTCAAGGTCTTCTATGCCTAGCAACAAATCGGAGTGAGACTTCTTGGATGTACTGCTGCCTAAATTGTGTCACCACGATGCTCTCTTGCTGGAAACCACCATCATCTTCTTCCAAGCTGCAGTGCATTTCACCCACACTGGGCTGAGAACGCCATCATTTGGGGCATTTGCACTGCCAGCATTGCAGATGCTTTGCAGAAACTCACTGCTGGGGTTGTACCACTTGGTTTAGGACTTTGTTTAGCAGCAGCAAGTCCACACCTGTGCTGGCAGGGCATTAGCTGTGCTCAGATCTCAAAGCAGCCCTGCAGTCTACTAAGGTCGACTTCAGGCAAGAGATAGGGTTTCATGTTCTCAGTGACCTTGGCCATGCAGTGGGGAGGGAGAGAAGAGTGCTAACTGGCATAATAAACCTTGTGGCCATTTTGATAGCAGGAGGACAAAGTGAGATTGAAACCAGTTCTGGTGCCAGATTCAAACTGGGGGCCAAGATTGGCAGAAACAGGCTCCCCTTGTGTTTGTGTTTTTTTGTTTTGGTTTGAATTCAGATTCCTTCAGACAATTTCTACATAACCCAAACAACTAAATTATAACCACAGACAGGCCTAACCTTGATGTCTGGCTCCAGATCTAAACTCCTTACAGCCAGACTGAAAAAAACACACCACCATTTACCATTCCCTTTTCTCCTTTCCAAGTTCTCCATACTCTTTGTTTGTGCATCGTGCTCAATTAAGAGATACATATATTTATTTTTTTTTTAAATACAAAGAAAGCAAATAACTGATGAAGTTCCTCAAAGGAAGGAGGTGTTCCTGGCTGCAGACACCCAGGAGAGGAATAAGCTTTGCCAGGAGAAGCCCTTGGCATGCCAGCTGAGAGGTTTCAGGGCTGTTCAGCTGCTTCCATTCCCATGCCTGCAGGTTGGCACAACCCAGCAGAGCTCTCGGGGGAAAGTGTGGTGCTGCACAAGCTCCTCAGCCTCTAAAGCAAGGAAACAGAAATTCTGCAGTGGGTCCCTCAAAGCAACACCACTGATGTCCTGTCCAGCCTCATTTCCCAGTAAGAAAAGACCTGAGGTTGTGACTTTCACTGGTGTGGAGAAGGCACAGCTCTCAATGCTGTCAAAAATACCATCACCAGCTGATTGTCCCTCAGCATTATCCACATCTGTGGGGAGGTGCTGGCCTGGAGGGCAGCCTCTGTGAGCAGCAACCAGAGCTGCCCTGTGCTGGCCACAGCTGCTTCCAGCCAGTTCCAACTGACCCATCACAGGGCACAGCTACACCCTGCAGCCAAAGGTGGTGACAACTGGGGGAAAACACTTAATAAAGGACAAAACACTGCACGCTGGAGGTGTGAGAAATGGACTCACAGACACCCAGGTTAGAGCAAGCCCCTGCACGGTGGAGCAGGTGGGTGTTTCCCAGAGGAACTGCATCTCACAGCTGGCCAAGGTCAGACCACTGCAGTGTCTCACAAGAGACAAAAAAATACCTGCTTCATTCAGTATCTCTCCCTCTGCACTCAAGAGCCAGCCAAGCAAGTGCTCCCGGAGGGGTGATCTCTGGCTAAGGCTGACAAGGCTCCTGTGCCAGGCAGGATGCACCCCAGGGATGGGGTAGGAGGAGACAGGCCACCAGAAATAACCCTGAACAGCCCTGGGAACTGTCTTGTAACTGTGGGAGAGACTCCTCTCCCACACAGATCACACCAAAACCCTACCTCCAACTCCTGACTGATAATGGAATTAAACCAGAGTATCTGGGAGGCACTTGAGGGCACACATGACTTTCAGAGACAAAGCAATGTGTGTGCAGATGCCTGCCTCAATTCCCTCGCTGGCAGTGAAGTTCTGCCACCACAGTATCTCTCCCTCACTGTGGGTAAATCAAACATGAAATGGCAGGCTAAACATTGCCCTCACAGAGGCCTCTCTCTCCAGCACATAAAGCTATGGCAAGGTGCACTTGCACCCTCAGGGGAACAGAGATCTACGTTTCCAGATAATGCATCTCAGCTCTGTGCCATCTAAAATCACTTTTTTGCCCACTCCACAGCTGCCAGGCCCTTGGCAAAGGGCTGTAAGCCCTTGTAATGTGTTGAACATGCACAGACCCAGGTAAAATCCCCACCCCCCCCCCCCCATTGTCTCTCTTTCTTCAGGCCAACCACAGTAAGTTCTGCTGAACTTTGGTTCAGCTTCTCCCTCTTCACTGCAGTTCTGCTGGCAGGTCTCCTCAGCCTCCTCACCCCATCACCTCAAGTCCTCCTTCATTTCAGGATGGCCAGTCCCCTCAGAAAGATCTGACCCAGACCCTTCTTGCCCTGGAGCACCTCAAAACTCAGCTTTCCCTCACCATGGAAGTGGAGAGAGGGAAGGAAAAAGGGGCAGAATTTTTTTCTTTAAATGTAGTTACCCACATTTGCAAGAAAGAAGGGTTTTGCAAAGGATTTAGTGTTGCCTTCTCTGCTCCCCAGGCAGTCAAAAACTCATTTCCCCCCCACACTGAGCTCATCCCAGCCAAAGGAGCAAGGCTACAACACACACTGGGAAGGGCCATCTGTGCTGCTGAGCTTTACCTCTTGTTTTCAGTGGCTCAGGATTTGTTTTGAGGATGCTTTGCACTGTGAGGCCGTGAAGGAAAGGCCTCACACATGGTCCCAGCAAAGAGGTGGCAGTGCCAGGGAGTGCCAGGATAACATGTCTGATGCTCAGGGCAAGTGAATGGCAACTGCCCCCCTGCCAGGCTGTGGAGGAGCCCCAAACCCAACGGTTTCTTTCCCAAGTCTTGGCATGTGCCACAGACAGCATCCCCCCCCCTTGCAATGCCACTGAGGGTCTGGTGGGAAGCACTGGTGCTCGGCCCTCGCCCCCCTCCTCACCCCTCCCCAGCAGACCTGGAAGAACTGAGGGTCATTTCTGGGCACAGCAATGCCCTGCATCTCACCACAAAAACACAAAGCTGCTGGAATTAAAAGTGAAGCTCAGGTTTAGCACAGTCTATATAGCAAGCTATATTGTCCTTCACCCTTCCCTCCTCCTCCCCCCACCACCCAAAAAGATGCTGCATTCACTGAAGCTTAACAGTAAAGAGGGGGAGGAAAACCCAAAATCTCTGTCAAATTCTTAACCTCAAGTGGATTTACCCAAGGCCGCTTGGAAACAGCTGCTTGAGGAAGGTTTCTGTAGAATTCCTGTTTCAGATGTAGACATTGAGCTGCTCAGTCCCTTGCTGCTGCAGGTCTGTGCCTCTCACCACACCTGGACCTGTCCTCACCTGGAATAACCAGTCCCTTCCATCGCCTCTGCCTACGGCTCTGCTGCAGCTGGGAGGTGAGGCTGGGCTCCTCACCAGTCCCCTCCCTTGAGGAATGTGTCATGAGCATGGCCTCACAAATACTCCTTCTCACAAGGCCTTCCCAGTGAGCACACACAGGGAAGATCTCAAACAATCACAGCATCTTCTTCCCTGGCACAGCACGCTGCTCTCCTCTGCTCGCAAGCTTAGAAGAAAACCCCAAACTACCAGCCCAACGGATGATCTCAATCAGAATCACAAAATATTAGGGGTTGGAAGGGGGCTAGAAGATCATCTAGTCCAACCCCCCTGCCAGAGCAGGGGCACCTAGACCAAGTCACCCAGGAACAGATCCAGGAGGGTCTGGAATGTCTCCAGAGGGGACTCCACAACATCCCTGGTTTAGATTTAGGCAGAAAAATAGCTGAGTTGGCATTGCTTGGTGCTCTCCTGTGCCCTGTAAATACACCTGAATAGACAAAAAAAAAAATAACCTTTCCCTCTTGAATATATCCCATGCCTTGCCTTCACATCCTGGGATTCATTTACCTTGTTAAATCCCATGGAAATTTCAGGCCAGTCTGCTTTCCACTCTTTGGAAGCTTCTTCTCCAGAGTTTTTGCCCTACATTCGTGTCATTCTTCCACAGAAGTTTCTTTTTTTTGCCATGTTATCAGATGACACAATTCCCATTTAGTAATTTGTAGAAACAAGGCATTAAAAAACACAGCCTGAAGGATTTTTTTTTTCATGTTTCCTTCTGAAGTTTCTAGAAAAAACAGCTTATTTTTAAAAAGTTATTGTATTTTTCACTTTCTCCCTGGTCACTTAGCTCACACCCAGGCAGAAAGCAAAGCTCTGGTCTGGAGACAGGTAAACTCCTGGTTGTAACCACAGGATATTTCCTATTTTTTTTTTGATTAACAGATTCACCAAGAAAACATTTGTCTAAAGATTGGTCATTCTTTTATGAAATTGAACCAAAATCTGAGTTTTGGAGGAATTATTTGGAAATCTCCTTCAGAACTTTTTACTGACTCAAGAAAAAAATTAATCCAAAAGCAAACAAGACTTGATGCTGAAAGCCACAATACCAGGAAGAAGCTCCTTGTCCTGAACTGCTGATGGATTCCCTCCTTTAAAGGTGATTTCTTAAGCCAAGTTCTCCCTAAATACAAACTCTTACTTCATCTTTTTCTTCAGGATGTGTGAGAGAAATGGCTTCTGCATTGCTACACCATGCTTGTGAAATGCTACCTGTTGCCCTTGCAAACATTGTTGGGTTAGGAAGATGGACAACCTCAGTGGTCCATGGAAAAGCAAGATTATGAGCAAAATCCATCCAGCCATTACCTTTATTTCATGGTACAAACAGGCAAAAAGTCAGAGAGTTCCCTGACATTAATGTCTTTAAGGCTGTGCCATGACAGAGGTGACTCCATAGTTACTTGTTCATCTCTGAGACTCAGCTTGTGTTTCCAGATGCCTCATAAAAGGTAATTTTTACTACAACTAATTACAGACACACTGTGTTGACTCCCCAGCCAAACCTGTAACCCTTTTATGTTATTGTTGCTATTATTATTATTATAAACAGCATTCAAAACCTGGGCCCTTTGACACTGAACACCATGCATCTGTATATATGCAAATATGGTCTCTACTGCAAATACTTTGTAATTTGAGGCTTGGTCTGCATCATTTTTGTGTAAATGCCACTCTCCCACTTCAGAGGGATGATTTTATAGGAATACTGCATTAAAGAAAATTAAATACCTATAACCACATTTATGTTAGTCTAGCTTATATCTCCAAAGAAGCTATGCTGAAACTAAGTATGTCATAGCAAATATATTTT
>JANHGL010020250.1:52464-63018 GCA_024611195.1 Ceyx melanurus
CTTAACATGTGCTACAAGCTGTGATAATTTTTTCACTCCAGTATTACTTTTTAAAAGTTTCTCTACCATAAAACATTTTCTGCTTCCCACATCTGGGAACTGAAGTAGCCTTTGAGTTCTCCATGTAGTCAAAGCTAGAGTCAGGGCATCTAAACATGATGGGATGCTTGAGAGGTGTATAACTCCTCCCAGGATGTCACAGCTTTCCCTTCTACAAAAGACTGAGCTGCTCTGTGATGGATGTGAGGGAAGAATAAAATACCACACTGAAGAAAGTCTCCCTGATTCACTCACTCAAGGGCCTAATCCTTATACCCATGCAAGATGGAGTTGCAATTACAATCTTAATTAATTACAAACATATAAACTAGACATAATAATCAATTTACAGCCACCAGGTAAGTCAGTGCACTCACTCTGGAACATCAGTTGGACTTCTTTCTTTCCAGGTACTTCTGAATCATCTTGGCAAGGTAACCAGCTGGCAGTGTGGACCTTCAAGTAATGTTTTTTTTTTTCAGAGACATTCTTGGAGTGACATCTGTGGAGTGAAAGTTCTGTCAAAAATGAGAAGCCAAATAGTAAAGATTGAGGAGAGTCTTCTGCACAAGACCAGGTCAACAGCAGGTATGTGCTAGGACTACTGAATATGTGACTTGGAAACCAAAAACAGGTTGTAGAAAACTTCAAATGCCAGCCTTATTTAAATTAACCAAGCTAAAAGCAGGCTGAGAACCTCAGGGTGACAAAGCTGGATAGAAAGGTAGACAATTGTGGGTGAAATCCAGTATCAGCCTTCAGACAGCACTGCTATAAGACTGTAATTTCCAAGTGAATACAGGAAATATGGACAGTTAAATGGAAATGACCTTTCACTCTACAGTGGTGGCAAGGAAAAAAAAAAAAAGGCATGGAAAAAAAAAATAAATAAAAGCATTCATTCCAGTACATCAGGAAGGAAATACTAAGTGATAATGGATAGGAATTTCTGTCCCGTGCTCTGCAGTAGCAATATCTCTGTTTGCAAGAGAAAGCTCCTAGAGGAAATGCTGGGACAGAAAAGTGCCTGGAGAATATAGAATATATGAAGCCACATTAACTCATGGGACTCACCTCCACCAGGTAGCATGGAGGATACAAATTAAGCAGGATTAAAAATAGAATCAGACAGGCATATTTAATTATAATGTGATCCATATGGGCTCTCCTAGTCCTCCACTTACTGACAGCAACCCAAACTTGCTGCAAGAACCTCATAATAGTTGGGGAGCATCCACCCCCTCCCATGAAATCATCACCCAGAGATTCAGTTAAAACTCAGAAGCTGCTAAACCTCTGATGATCAGAGAATCACAGTGTACCCAGCCCCACAGCAGTGACTGGATGCCAGCTGAGAGCATCATTTGGGTGACAATCAGAATCATTAAGGTTGGTGAAGACCTCCAAGATCAAGTCCATCCTTCTACCCAACACCTCAATGGCCATGTCCCAAAGTGCCTCATCTACATGGGTTTTTTGAACCCCTTCAGGGGTAGAGACTCCACCACTTCCCTGGACAGCCTGTTCCAGTGCTTACCTGTTTTTTCAGTAAATCAATTCTTCCTGATAACTAACCTGAAGGTCCTCTGGTGCAACTTGTGGCCAATTGTCCTGTCATTAGTTAATCTCCTTGGCCTAAGTGCTTTATTTTCCTCCAGGCTTTGGGTACTGGCACAACAGCCACTTCTGCAGCTAAAGTTCCTACAGAAAGAGATGAGAACTACAAAGCTGAGCCCTGAGCTTGCCAATGCACCATCAGCTGGATCTACCTTCTAGGAGAAAAAGCAAAGAATATCCAAAACTGGAGGCTGAAGCCAATTCAAATCAGCAGAAAGAGAAAAAAAAAATAAAAAAATCTTATGCCCAAATTCAACTCTTCCAGATCATCAATCCCTCTAGGAAACAGGATTTGGGATCAGGGAGATAACTGGTGCAAACTGGTGTGATAATTTTTATGCTTCTATATGTCCCACCTAGCTCTATTTCAAGTACTGGATGTCTCCTTTCAGTGTAAAGTCCCCGTGCACCTTCTTCTCCACAGACCTCCCTTCTCTGCCACACCAGATGATAAGATAGGTGTGGACACCAGAAGCTGCAGCAAGATAAGTCTGCCTTGTTATCCAGAGGCAGATCAACTGTGCAGAGGTCAGGCTGGAAAACACTGCAGGGTACAAAAAGCCATCAAAGGGTGAAAAAAAAATGATAAGCTTCTCTCCTTATATTTCCCAGCTGTGCATCACCCTTCCATGACCTTTACAGACTGGCAATGTACTACTGATGAAATCCACCCTCTTGCACACACAGCATTTCCCACATGATGTAACAGCCCAGGACCAGCCAGCTGCAATATTTGACAGCTGGTCTAAATACAGACTGAACTGAGCAGCAATACTTCATTCAGAGCTTGTTTTGAAAGTGCCTCTTGGACCTGTCAGAATTGGTGCCACCCTACAAAACAATTTATATATATATATTCCCTTTAACATTCTTGCTTACTTCAATTTGCAAAGGACAAAGGGTTGTTGGCAGGGAACCCTAGATCCATTTCAGCTTGATCTCAGCCTGGACAAAACAATAAAACAGTTAATCCTGAATTATCCTGGGAAAAATAAAATCAGAGACTAAAAATATAGTGGAAAGTAGGTCTTGTTAGGCTGCTACCTTCTCTCTTCCACCCCCTAACATCCTATGAATCTATGACCTAGAGACAAAAAGTTGATGTTAAGGGGTTCTGCTTCAGAATGAGATGCTGCTATTCTGCCTCCTCATGGCAGGGGGAATGATACACCAGCCAAAGAAGACAAGAACACTGGGAATTACACCTATTTACACAAGATTAGTTAAAACATGGAATTCTCTTCAAACACTGCTTACCAATCCTTGCAGATGTCCTGGAAGAAATTCTATTGAAGTATTTTTTTAATTTTTTTTATATTTTTTATTTTATGAGAACATCTCAGGAGTCACCTCTCTGCACAGGACCTGCAACAGAACTCTGTGGAGATCACACATGGTTAAGTGGAGACATGACTAGTTCACAGCTACCCCAGGTGTATCTGTTGTTCCCAACACCTCAGCTCCCCAAAACCCCCACGTTGCTATTTTTCAGTGAACAGCCAAGGGTCAAAAGACATGTAGAAGCCGCCCCAGAAAATGAAAGGGAAGTTGCTTCATAAAACAAATTTACTGCTTTCATAAAACAAATTTACTGAGAGCCACCACCAATTGGCCCCAGTGCAAGTCCTTTTTGATAGCTACAAAAAGGAGCTCCAAGTGCTCCACTGCCACTCCCCAAAAGCACTGCAAGTCTTCACCTGGAGTAACTGATCCCTAGCTCTCTATTGCTGCAGATCCCACTCTATTTCTCAGACAATTTTGTGCCAGGAGGTATTGTCTAGTCAGTCCCTGTTGAATTGTTTTGTGGAGCACTGTGATTAGCACTGAACCAAAATCACCCAACCCTCGTGGACTATTTTTTTTTACTATCTGAATGAGATTTCATCTTGATGTTCAGAGCCTGGAGACCCAGGGGTCAGAGATCAGCACACGATCCACTGAGCCACCCAGTCCCTAGATCACAATGTTAACAAATCACCATTTATCTTTGTTACTGCAGCAAGTGTCCAAGGCAAAATGGTGCCAAAGATCACATCTGTTGGGATAACCTATTGATTTGTGTCATATTCTGCCCAATCCCTATTTTATTCCTGCTCAGGCAGAGGTCAAAGCAGGTTAAAAATAACTCCTTCAGTCAGGACTGAGGAATTTAAAGCCAGTCTGTTCTTCCCAAGGGTGGGGGTTCAAAGATCTCCAACACAAGCAACAGGAGCAGTAAGCTACAGCACTTATGAGCAAGAACTTGCAGTCAGGGAACTCAGAAGGTTTTGCAGCTTTAACTAAAAGACTTTTTTTTTTTTTTTTTTTTGAGAGAGAGAGAGGGAGACAATAAATCAGTCATCTTAGTTCATTCAAGCAACTAAGCATTACAGAGGTTTACGTGATGTACATACACAGCAAATGCTTTGAAGTATCAGTGCAGACTGATGCAGATTCTGTTACAGCATTTACACATCCCAGCCAAAGCACACACACCAACATCAGCATAATTAATTATCCTTATTCCATAGGAAGTTAAAATGTTGAACTTTTTTACAGGGGTAAAAAAAAAAAAATCAAATCAAAAAGATCAGAGGTTAAGTTGTTACTGCTGTTGGTAGCACAAATCTTCACGTGTCATTTTTGTCCAAGAACTCCCTGGGTAGATGCAAATATTTATCCTCTTTTAGACTATTTCCAAACCTTTTCTTGTTACATTTCCAACACTTTGAGAGATATGTTGCCTTCCATTAACATTACGCCCTTCAGGAAATCAAATTTTAAACTAATACACATTTCATCAGCTTTTTCATTAAAGAAACATCATGCACATGCCAATCAGAAAATGCTTCTTTGGAGCATCTGGATGATGTCCTGAAATGTTCACCTAGTGATGCTACAGAAGATCTTACCTTTACTCTGACTTCATATCCCCACTCATATATGATGAAGAAAGGAATCCAGATTGTTGTATCATCTTCTACCAACTGTTTCTAACATTTATACTGCAGCTCAGAAGGTTGTAGCAGGTAGAAAAATCCTCTTTTCCTCACCACATGGAGACTGACCTCAGAGTATCACTTACCTAATGCCCATACTACTGCAGGCCTCTGAAGCTTTCTGTAGAAGGAAGGAGATTAAACCAACCTGTGCTACCAGGAGGTAGAAATAAACACTCTGAATGCCAGAAAGAAGATCAAACTTTACCAGTACCTTGCTGTAGAAGAGGGGGTATCATGAGCTGTGCAACGTCTCAGAACTCAGTGAAGTTTCAGCAGTACCACACTCTCTTGTATGATAAATATGTTCCAAAGCAACACACATTTCCTCCTCCTTTACCATATTCCTTCACTGGGGCAGCAGGGCAGATCCCAGCACTAGGCTGCAGGAACCAGCCACGAGAAGAGTTAACCAGCTGTGGCTGCTCATTTAGGGGTTAAAGAGGAGACCACCAGCACAGGCAGAATGTCAGGGGTTGGAAGGGAGCTAGAAGATCATCCAGTCCAACCCCCCTGCCAGAGCAGGGGCACCTAGAGCAAGTCACCCAGGAACAGATCCAGGGGGGTCTGGAATGTCTCCAGAGCAGGAGACTCCACAACCTCCCTGGGCAGCCCCTGCCAGGCTCTGGATTCTGTGATTCCTAGGTCTTGGATGTGGATGACTAGCTGCTTCTTCATCCCTCACCTCACCTTGTAAAAGTTCTTCCTTACAAAGAGCTATTTTCTAATTCAGCTACCTTTTTTCTATTTATTTTTATATCAAAGGCATCTTGTTCTGGACTCCCTGCAGTTTGCAGTTTTTATTCTACACTTCTCTCCAGAATCCTCCTTGATCTTAAAACTATTTTCATCCTCTTTCCTCCCATTTAACTCATTTTTGCTCATTAAATAATTTTGCCTGAGGTTTCTGTAGTGAACCTTACCTGCTTCACTGCATTTTCTCATAACACTTAAATATACTTTGACTCTGAGTGAAGATATTTAGTAAGATGAAGATGCTTTTCATCATGCAATTAATTTCTGTTTCCCCACAGACACCCCAAAAGGCTCTTCCCAATGACTGCCAGCCTGGAGAAAACCTGCCACCGGTGCATATCCAAAATAGCCAGCAATGGTAAGGCAGTTCTGGTCCTAATCCTCTTCTGTCTCTGAGCCAGGTGTATAAAGGAATTAAGATAATACCAAATCTCAACTGAATCTTCCATTGAAATGGATTTTTCTTCCCTCTTTTCCGAGGTATTTCCTTTCTTTTATTTCCTTTTGCTGGGGGATGCCAGCAGATGCTGTGAAAGAATAAAACATGAGTGCAAATATCTAAATATCTGCTACCTGTCTGCACTCCAGGCTGTGGCACTGCCATGCTGCTAAACACTGCACTGACATCTGCAGCTGAAAGGAGCACTGGGAGTTTACACACTGAGTTTTGCTCCCCAGCCTGCTCATGCAGAGAAATCCTGGGTTCACTGCAGAATTTGTTTGGAATCTGAAGGCATAAAAAAAATAAAAAAATTAAGTAAATCATTTTTTATCAGGAACATGAGAGGATCTAGAACAAACAGCATTTGGGAGTGATGGTGATGTACACAGCACTTCATTTATTGCTGTATTTATTAGCTTGTAACACTCTACTGAGCAGGTTGCTCTATAGCCACGTTAGCTGGTTAGCTAAGAGTGGGTAGGATGACATTTTTACTCATAAATCACTTCTCAAAATCCAGGATTAATTGAGATAAACAGCTTTCTATCAGCTGAGCATCCTTGCTGGGCAGGAGACACAAAATGTGCCCCAGTGATCTGATTTTTGTGTGGATAGATTTCAAGCAACGAGCAAGACACAGCCACTTGCTTTCCCCTTCTGCTGTTGGGATCCCTGAGGAATTAACTCCTCCCTCACTCCTCAGCACACTAATATCTCCTAAAGCAGGACTTTACCAGTGCCCCAGCACAGGCTGAGCAGTGCACTGATGCCCTGACACCAGCTTCACAGAGATGTCCTTCTGAGCCATGCCTGGAAACATTTCCCTCTCCCTTTGTGCTTTTACTACCAGACTTTTTCCATTTCTAGGGATGGTCCAGGGCCTCCTGTGAGCAGCAACAGCACCAACAAAACATCACACCCCCCCCCAAGTGGCACTGCACAGGCAGCATCCTGCTCCCTGCAGAGAGCTGTGCTACCCTGCGGCAAATCCCAGGGTTTTTTTCTCGAGCAATTTGTCTTCGGTCCAGATCGGGGCAGCACAACCCAGGCAAATCCAGGCAGAGTGTGTGTGAGTGTGTGTGAGTGTGTGTGTGTCCCGGCTGAGCAGCACCATTCCCGTGCAAACCCCACACGTTGCAGGGAAAGCGGTCTTCAGTGATGCTAGCGGCGCTGAGAGCGGCTGCGGAGCCCCTGGCAGTTGTGCGGTCGATGGGTGAGAGTCTCACTTGGTTAACCAGGGATCTGGAAACCTTCCCGGACTGTGCATCTGCCTCTCCAATTGGACACCTAAGAGCCTGGAGCTGAATGGGGACATAATGAGTAAATCCGTTCCCAGCGACTGCTTTGGGAGGGAATTAACGACCCATTCTCTTTCTCTCTTGAGCTCCGAGTGCTCCCATTTCCCCCCGACAACACCAAGCTCTGGGGGAGCTGCTAGACACAGGCAAACACAGACAGCTGTGTGCCAGATGTGTAGGTCCAGGTCCCCCAGAGCCTTTTTGGTGCAGCATCTGGACAGAGCAGGCACTGCACAGCTAAGAATTTACTCGATGCCTCCCTCCTCCCACCAGGCTCCCGACTGCTTGCCCGAGCAGCAAGGGCAATGAAGGCACAGGCAGAGGGGTGATGCCACTGACTGTGGTGACAGGAGTTCGGGCAACCCCTCCAAACATGAACCAGGCTCGTTCAGAGACCAGAGAAATGAGTGCCTCAAGCCTGTTTGCAGGTGATGTTCGTGGATGTGTTGGAAGGCAGCTTGGCACAAACCATCTCTTGAGGATGAAAAGAGTAGTCTAGGTGATGTAACAACACGAGGATCTAGCATGAAATGTGACACGTGGTGAAAAGGGAGGCTCTAGGCTGAGCTGTGCTAATGAGAGGCTGTCAGCAATTGAAAGAGCTTAGTGGAGTGGAGGACACTGTTCAAGCAGAGGAAGAATTTCTGTGCAGCACTCAAGAGATGGGAGAGCCTGAGCAAAAATGTCTCTGTGAGAGAGCCCAGCTGATGGGGAGAGGAGGAGGATGTGGCACAAGGCAACAGAAGTGCTTTCTTCAGCTCCAAATACCTCCAGTCTCTACCAGTGCATAGAGACAGCAAACATGCTGCTTCTGGGGAAGAAAGATGCCTCTCGAGCACTGAAGTGTAAGCTCCTCATTCCCGGCGAACAGGAGCAGCCTGGGGGGGATGGTGTGTTCCCATGGAAAGTGTCTGCAAGCCACAAAGCCTCGTGGAGCTGCCCTGAATTTTGATGCCACTCTTCTGCCCTCTATCTTCATTTCTCCTTCTGGAACAATGGGAGGCAAACGAGGTTTCCCTTTTTCTCTGGGTGAGGCAGAGTTTCCCAGAGTGTCCCTGTTCCCATGTGGCCAGGAGGATGCCATGGGGACCTGTGTGACACAGTTTGCCTGAGGAAGGGCTGGTCCCAAACCAACCCCAAATGCTGTCTCCAAGATTTTTACACCAGCCTTTAAAATCTCTCCTATTCCTTTTCCTTATGCATGCCCTTCCCAGTCCCTCTGCACTTTATGCCCACCTCTGCCTGGGGACCTTTTGCCTCCTTAGGTATCTACCTGCACATCTGCAGCAGCTCTCTGCAGGGATGCTCAACACAGAATGTCCTTGTGTTTTACCTTCATTTTGCACGTTTCACTTGTATTTTGCCAAGTGTTCACCACCAGGCACAGAGGTGGCAGCTCCTGTGAAGCAGGCTGCTCACACTGCTTGTGACACTCTTGTTTCTCACTTTTTGCCAAGGTTAAGTGCTCACCCCCTGCAGCATCAGGCTGTGCTGGGAAAATAGCAGGGCTCAGACTTACCAGCAGGTCTCTGGGGAGTAACTAAGCCCCTCAGATCCACCCATTTGAGGGAAGAGTCTGTGTGCACCCCTCTGAGCATCCCTTCATGCAGCTGATCTATCCCAATGCCAAGTCCCACTCCTTGTAGTAGCTTCGTGTTCATGAGCTGAGCTGGGTCGGGGAGTTAGACCAACCAGAAACCATTCACAATTGCAATAAAGAGTTTATTTAGCTATCAGTGAACACTGAGTGGAATGCTATTAGAGCTGCTATTTGCTCAGCAAACAGATACAGCTCATCAGTTGCCATGGATTAGCTGATGTAAGGTTATTGTTACTACACAGTCACCTGGCAGTGCCTGTGAAGCTGATGTGGCAGCAGTGGCAGAGTCCTTGTCCTTGCAGCAAGACAGCTAGTAGTAGCAACAGTAATCCCATCATCCCAGCACCGTAAACATGATATTCCCCTTCCACTGTGCTTCTGGCTGCACAGACAGCATCTGCAAAGCTGGTCTCTACAATTCAACCAGCCCAAGTAACACTATTTTTCTTTTATCTTTCACAGCATGCTTTATATTTGGGCTCCTTGCTTTCCTTGCCTTACCACTGTCCATGACTTTTGTAGGTAAGTTGATGACTAAAGCAGTTTAAAAACAGGAACTTCCCAGTTAACACATCTGGTGGGAGAAAGGAGCTGGGTAAAGTGAATATTTCCAACTGTTAGACTTGTGTGTTGGTGCTTCAGCTCCAGGCAGAATCCCAGCCCACACTGCAGTGATGGGGAGGAAGCAGTGCTTCAATTCTGACCCTTCTTTGTCTTAAATACCCTGCAGTGTGTCTTGCCTCAGTGCAGAGCTCTGTCTGTGGGAGGAAGCTCAGCATCTGACACATGAGAAGATTTCATTAATCAGGATCCCTCTGTATTAACTGCAGTGCAAAAACCTTAGAAGCATCAGGCTGGAAGGGAAGGGGAGATGCTTTAGGCTGCTATTTCTCCACCTTTTTGCAAGTGAGATGTGCTTTTCAGCTGCTCTGTCTCTGTATAACCCCTCAAAGGCTGGATTTGTGAGTAGCATTTCAAGATCAAATATTTAAGAAAGGCAAGGAAAATCCTTTGAGCTGAAGAATTTGGTACATTTTTAAACTGCACGAGGCTTTTCTTTACTTAAGAGTCACCTTTTCCACATAGTTTGGGTTTGGTTTTGAACAGAGCACTTTCTAACACTTCACAGCTCCCTTTGCACCTTCCTCATCCTCCACGTGGCTTGAGAGGCTCTGGTGGAGACAGCAGCCCACCTCTGCTTGCAGCATCCCTGACAGATGTCTGACTTGCCCTCGCCCAAGGAAATTCCACAGCTTCCCAAGGAGCCCATTCCAGCATTTTATTGCTCTCACAGACAAAATATTTCCCCCCATATCCCCTCTAAATCTTCCCTATGGCAAATTGAACAGATTGCAGCCTGTCCTACTCACTGTGGTCACAAAGACAGGTTGGCCAAGAGAACATTTGAACTGTTTGAAGGCAGCTATTAGCACCCCATTCCATCTTCTCATTTTTTTTCCAGAGATCTCAAAAACCTAATTCTTTCATCCTGACCTCACAGGTCACTGTTTCTGTAGCTCTTTTTTTGATTTGTTTTTTTTTTTTTTCATTTTTTTTCCTCCCTCCTTTGGCCTCTGGCCAAACTATTTTTTTTAATCTTAAAAAAGAAAAAAAAAAAAGACAGAATCCAGGAGTCCAGCTGAGACCTGAGGAATGAGTAGTTCAGATTAATTACTTTCCCTGTTTAGCATGTAGGATTCCTGTAAACACACCTCAAAATTAAAGATGCTCTCTCTGTGCCAACTCATTGGCTCCTGTTTAGTCTGTGGCTCTTTGTAAACCCAGATGATTTTTGTCAGGGCTGCTCCCTACCAGACATTTATT
>JANHGL010020252.1:0-14258 GCA_024611195.1 Ceyx melanurus
AGCCGCGCGTCCAGCACACGCCGCCGCCGCTACCTCGTCCATCCGTCACGCAGCCCAAGCGGCGTCTTCCCCGTTACCGGAAAGCACGGGCGGCCACGCATGCGCAGGCAGCCCCGACGCGCTTTGGCCAGCGGGGCTGGGGCTGAGCTACAAAACGTCAGCGGGCTCGGAGCCTCGGAACTTGGGGGAAGCAGTTTATTCCACCAGATCACAGCCCCTTCGGGGGTTTATGCTGTGGTGGAGGCAAATGGGAGATGCTGCTGAGGAGGGAGGGAGGCTGGTTGGGCGCTCCGTGGAAAGCCCCGGTAATTGCGCGTCTTCCCCGGCTCCCCCGCACACCCCGCTGGCCGTGGCGGGGCGGCTGTTACTCGTTGGCCGGGGCTGCTCACCCAGCCTCCTCCCGGTGACTCTGAAGATCCTTCCCTCAGAGGGTGGATTACGAGGCATAACCGTGTTCTTTATCGGCGCACAGCAGCTGCCCTGCGGCTAGATGTAATGCCAACTGACTTTGTAGAGGGTGGTGAGACACAGGAATGGGGTTGCTCGGAGAAGTTGTGAATGTATCATCACTGGAAGTGTTTAAGAATCACAGAATGTTGGGGATTGGAAGGGATCTAGAAGATCATCTAGTCCAACCCCCCCTCCAGAGCAGGATTGGATGAGGTTCTGAGCAACCTGGTGTAGTGGGAAGTGTCCCTGCTCATTGTAGGGGGTTTGGGACTAGAAGTCCCATCCATCCCAAACCATTCTGTGATTCTATGATTGACAGTGTGGACTGGTGGTTTTCTTTAAAAGAAAAATAGTTGAGTGTTTAGACAATGCAATTTCAGTTAGATTTCTGTTATTTGTTTATTTGGAGCAATAAATACGCAGTTTAATAGATATATCATGCAGAAGTGTATTTATTGTATAACAGAACTGAGCAATAGGCTGTTAAGTACCACTCAGTGTGGACCACTGTATCTGTTGTGATCATCATATGATGATGTCAATACACAATCAGGAGAAAGCATGTTGTGGTGAAAGTAGCAAAGTAGGACATTATCTGTGAAATATTGTCATTTTCACCACAACTTCCTGTGTGAATTTTATTTTTTTTGTAACCTGGTTGCACTTTAAGACAGAGGCTGTTATTTGTCCTTCTCTGTGGAAAAAAAAAGAGTATTGCTGAAGTACCTTTGAAATCTCAACAAGAGGATTTCAAAGCAACATTCAGCATAGCTATTGTACTGCCAGTGCTCTTTGATCAATGGAGTGAAATGACAACTAAAAAATTGGCATTCCTAATATTTACAAGCTGTTTCCAGGAGACAGGCCTTTCCAATGGCAGTCATGTTCCTGATCCCTGTGAATAATTCTTTGGCAGCTTTCTAATACTGATTTTGACTGGCTGTGCTTACAACTAGAGCTCTTCAAGGTGTCATTCTCCTTGAGGAGAGTAAATGACATATCATTACATCCACAGTGTTAATGTCTGACACCAAACAGGCCTCCTTCAGTTTGTGCATCACAGATGCTTCTCCAGCTGAGTAGGACACCCACCCATCTTCTGGGGTAAAAATGAGCCTATAGGAGACAGCTCTTTCCCATTTTAATATGGGTATTACTGTGTATAAGCAGCAGACTTGTCCTACAAGGTTCACTCCCACACTTTCCTAGAGGTGCTGGATTTGCTGTACCTGTGCAGGTCATGTGTGCAACACATGCATACCACGCTCATTGTTTCCTGGAAGTGTGGTATTTTCTGACTCACACGAGCTTAGAGGAACACTTACACAGACACCTGTAAGAAGTGTGCTGCTGCTGAGCCTGTTGCTGCAGAGATCTGAGCAATAGCTGGCAGGAGGGTGAGTAGGAGCAGGCATACAGCTTCTCCCAGCTTCCCACACACACACATGCTCTTGAGACCAAGGAAGGTTGCCCAAAGCTAGGGGCTATGGTGGCAGCACTTGCCACTCCACGAGAGGAAGGCTTTGGGCAACTGAAAATTTTGGTGGCTGGGCATATGTGACTGGCAGCTCTTGCCTAACACAGTCATGAACTGCTAAAAGCTAAGAGGTGTTCTTGGTACATTGTTTCCAATCTTAGTGGGAGGAAAACCATATGCAAAATGTATTCTTGCAAGGTACTGGGTACTCTGATATTCAATGAGGAGTTTGGTTAAAAATATTTATGCTATGAAAGCCTTGTCAGGGGAAAAATAAATGCATTCTGCACATCAAGAGTGAGCTATTCTGCACTAACAGATGCATTATAGTTGAGCCTGTAGAAGATATATGCATGGATATGATAATTAGGAGGATATATTGTTGCAGGGTGTTTCTGACCTTGAGTCAGATTTATTCTACAGCAATTTGTTATCTTGTGTTCAGACAGCTTATAGGAAGACATTTTAATCATGTTATTTATGTAAACCACTCTTCACCATAACCACTTCGTGTTCTAGGTCATGAACTACATGAAACTAATATTGGCTTACTAATTTATTACCAGTAGGAATATTAAGTAATGTAATAAATGTAAGTTCAAATGCAACTTCCTCACTGAAGAAAGAAACAGAAACAGGTGTTGAGACAATCTGTTAGAAGAGAAGCTCTATCTCCAATACACAGACAACCAAATAGAAGGTAAGACAATGTGTGCTTCTGTGGTCATCAACATCAATAGCAAAACACATGTATGATGGAGGAAAATAAGCCTTGCAGGCTCCACTGAATTTATTTTAGTTGGCTGACAGACAAAGGAGAAAATAATTTGGTTGTTTCTTCTCATGTCAGCTCTGGAACAGGATAAAAGCAGCAAATACAGTATTTCATTTTGTTTGAAAAGCATAGAAAAATAGGTTTAGGAAGGAAAGACCTCAGGGAGTCTAGTGGTTCATTGTACAGCTCCAAGGCAGGATCAGATGTATCTACCTCCTTCCTAGTTGACATTTGGGTTTAGGGGTTTTTTTGGGGGGTTTTAGTTGGGTTTGTTTTGTTTTAATATTCTAATTCTCAGACAGCTTCTCCTATACTTTTTCTGGTTTTCATACTTAGAAAACTTCTCATGTCTATATTGTTGTGGTCTTGTTACTGCTTTCATGTCTGTCCTGCCATGTAGCATAGATTATTTTCATTTCCTGCTTTCAGAAACCTTTCACATTTTTGGAAGACTGACATGTTGCCTTAAGACTTTTTGTTAGACCACATAATACCATCTTCCTTCACAACACATGGCTTTTTTCTTTCCTCCTGAGTTTACCCAGTGCTGGATATAGCTTTCCACACAGCCTTACTAGTGCTAAATAGCTGGAAGGATTATTTTATGTATTTCACTGACTCTACTGTGGTTTGTGTATTCTGTGTGGCATTTGCCTCTTTCACAACAGTGAGATGTTGACTCATTATGGTTTATGACCCACTATAAGCCCCATGTTTGTCTCCTTTAGCCTAGACCACTTCTCCTTGTCTGTGACAGTATCTTGAAAGATATTATGAAAAAATCTTACTAAATTCAAAATATAACTACCAATTTTTGCACTTCAAGATGAGTAGCTGTTTTGTTGCTTTTATTGTGGCAAACATCCAGTGATGGGGAGTTACAGGTATAATTCTATGTATAAGAGATGTTTTTAGCCATGGGACAGATGAATGTTTTCCTTACATAAATAAAAATAAAAAGTATACTGTAAACAACAGGAGCTGAGAGAAGAGAGTGGAAATGAGAGACAATATTTTAGTGACACAGTGTCAGAGCTGGTGGGAAAATGGATGAGCTGAAAGTTATTAAACAGATTTTTTTGGCCTGGTGAAATCCTAGTATTAGTGAATGTACATCAGTACTGCTAGAGCTGCATTGGTCAGATTTCCCCAGTGGTTTCTCATTTGTCTTTTTGATATCATTATCCTCCCGTGCCTTCAGTCTTTTACAGTAATTGCTTGAAAGCATGCAAAATTAACTTAAGGAAATCCAATTTGTAGGGAAGAAATAAGACAGGGCTCCATATTATGAAGTGCAAACAAGCTGTTGCCAGTATATTACATGCAGCTGTTCAGCTAGGCCTGTTGGTTAGTCATAATACCTTCTGTAAAATAGCTATTTTCACCTTTTGTTTTCACAACAGTGCCATCAGTATCAAGGGAAGGAGCCTTAATTTGCACAGACACCATTTTTTCAATAACAATGATTACTAGAAAATTATTTTGCCAATAATGGTTATTTCCTAGCCTGCCTCAGAAAAAAAAATTTGGTAACATGTTCTTCCAGAGAAGGATCCCAGGAAGTTTTTATATGAGGGGGGCTACTGTCTTTGGAGAGACTGAGGGATTTCCCTTATGTAGCTAGAATTATAGTGAATTCACCACTTCTTGTCACTTAATCCTTTTATCTAGCTGTAACTGATTTACTGGGTCTTAACCTGTTAAGTAATGAAACACTGAAAAACCCCCAAGCCCTTAAGAACAGCTGCTTAGCAATGTGTGAGTAAAAACTGTAGACATTAATGGCTTAGTTGGGCTTTAGGTCAATATGAAAAGAGGTGAACACAACATGTTGAAGGTGAGAAATCAGAAGTGAAAAATGAGCCAGACTTTCCCTTTTCATAGTTGTGTGAATTCTTCCTGTCATTGTTGCACTGCTCTGTTTTTGGGCTATGTATCACATCTTTGGTGATCTGTTGAGCTGCAGAGTTGAATAATTGATTCCTATTTCACAGTAGTTGTGGTACAGCTGGAATCATAATATAGTTATTATTTTGGAATTCACTGTAGAGAGGTTTTTTGATGATGATACAGACAGTAGGTTGAAGATGGGCTCAGAAGAACTTAAACCAGCTGTTTCCTTAAAGACACCACATTCCATATCAAAGAAAAGGTAAAACATTCAGGACAAATTCTTCCTTTCCCACGTGTCTGGCCATGTTGAAAGAGGAACCAGTGTTCTGAGAGCAGTCTGTCCCTCTCATGTGACCATGCAATTGGCATTGGCAAAGACTTAAGGGGGGATGTTTCCTCTTTTTAACTGGGAGAAGCCAACCTCTCAGTATTTCAGATGATATTCTTGCACACATTCTTCCTGCTTTAATCTCAAAAGGTTGTATTTCTGAACAGCCAGGATGAGGTTTTTTTTTCTCTCTCCCCCAGTTAGCTTATCAATGAATGTGTAATGAAGTGGCACAGCACGTGAACTGCCTTTTCTGTGACCTCAGCCTTGAACCCAGCTGATTCATTTTCAGCCACGTTTGATAAGACAGCAACTTCCTGCTCTTCCATAAAAATCAGCCTCTGGCTAGATGAAAGCAACTCTACTGAAAGAATGAAGAAAACACACAACATTCTCAACTCTGTCCTCTACTGACAGCAAGCTGGCCAGCCAACTAGCACCCATGCAGTGGCCATAGCAGCTGTGCTATGTATTTTAGCCTTACTGAAAGAAAATAAAGGAACAACCAGGGAAGCTGCTGCTGTGGCATAAGAGGCACAGAACACATAGGGTGCTCATTTTTTGTAATGGAGAAGTGTACAAAACACAGCACATGGGCCTTCATTAGGATCAGCACTCACAGAGAAGCTTTGTTGAAGGTGAAGAAAATAACCTTCAAACTACTTATAAAAAAGAAAGAGAGGGGTGAAAAAAAAAGCTACCGCAATTTTTCCATATTCCACAGTAACCCAGAGTATGATGAAAGGTGAAAAGTGCATGGGGAAAAAAAAAAGTGCAGATTACAAAGGGTGGTAAAATCAATGCTTGTTCTCCTTACATTCTCTTCCAGCAACAGTTCCCAAGAAGCAAATATTTACATGTTAATTAACTAATCTCCAAACAGTAGCCATAAACTTTAGATTTCCACATCGAGTTATGATTTACACACACCTTTGCTCCTGGAAAGTTGCTTTTGCTGACAGATTTTTTCACTCTCATTTTGAAGTAATAATGCACTCACAAAAAATTGCATCACTCCCAGACTTGGCTAACAGTGCAAAGTCCACATTTTTTGCCCCAACATTGGACATGGACTTTCACAGGCATGCACGGGGCCATGCAGGTTAGATTGTCCTGTGTAGCTTTGGAGTCACATCAACATGGATTCACTTTGGTTTTGAATTAAGAATATATTTCTAAATAAAACAAACCTACCTTTTAATTCCCATGTTAGCTGTGAAGTTTTCCATCGACTCAGTGGAATGAACCAATTGAATTAGCCATAAATTCTGCAGGGCAGAGGCTCAGGGGACTGAGCAATAGTTGGAGCTAGAGGGCTATCTGGTGCTACACTGCTGTGCTCCCATTTTCCCTAGCAATGAATGATGAGTAACACCTTGCAGTGCAAACCACACTGAATATTTGTGGTTGGTTAATTCAGACCAAGTTGATATAATAACTTGCCAGTTTCACATGAGGTAAAAAAAAAATACTCAATAGAAAGATTGTGCCACTAGGATACCCTTAAAAAGTATACAGTGTCTCATTACAAATCATCTTTTTCTTTACAAAATATTATTTTCCCTTGCAAACCTTATACACTATGCCATTTTGATTGTTTTTTGCAGTAAATAATCAAAGTTAAATTAACTAGTATTATATGTATTTGCTTTGTAAATTAATGTCATCATGCAGTCCTAGGTATTTCTGCAACTTAAGAGTGAGCCACTATGAACGGTGTCAAAAATTACACATAATTTAATTCCAAATTTTTAGTCAAGTCCTTGTAGTTATAAAAATTACATGATTTTGTCAAAAGCTTATGTACACATCTTTGTATATGTATTTTTATTGTCTTAAGAATGCACCAATAAGATAAACTCATCAGTTCATTTGCTTTTCTTTTGGTCTGAGTCAAGTATGAGGAGTGCATTTAGGCCTTTTCTGAAGCTGGTGTTGTTCTTGAATCAGAATCTTCTTGTTCAGAGTCCTGAAGATGCTCTGTTACCTTGCTGGTCTCATCCAAAGTCTCAGCACTCTGATTTTTTGATTCTTCTGAAATGACTGTTAGCTTGTCATATAAAAGGTACTCTTCTTGTGGGAGTGCAGAAAAGAACTGTGGACCACTGGGAGGCATGCTCAAAAACTGTGAAGGAAAAGAAGAAATAAGAATTAAGCTGCACCAGCTCTACCATCCCATTTGCAAGAAAACACCCGAGGGATTAGTAACTTATTTGTAAGATAAACTTTCTTAATAAAAATCAACAAAACAACCAAAAACCTTAGGTTTTGTTTCCAAACCAAAACCAGTGACTTGACTATAGGTGATGGTCAGAGAGATTTGTCAATAAGCAACGAGAGATGTGAGTTGTTCCTGCCATCTTCGAGAGCTGTCTGCTCAGACATCAAATAATGATGCTTTAAATGTCAACATAAACCATAACCATTTAGTCAAGCAAAGAAGAGGGAGGGAGATTTGCTGTGCCATGCAGTTAAGTGAGAAAGATTACTTAATTTTAGTACTGAAATATCACAACTTCCTCCTACTCTCTGTTCTGTTGGTAAGATGGAGCCAGCCTCAAGCATCAACATGGACTTCTCAGCATGTCAGGACTGTATTTTGAAAGTCAACAAAAGAACAGCACACCTACTCAACACAGCAGTAAGATGTCAACCCCTCATTTTGGCAGCTGAAGTGACTGGTCATATGGCTGGAGGAGCACAACTGCCTTTTGTTCTTGTGACTTGGCACCTATTATTTCAAGTGCTTATTAAATAAGAAACTGTAATTGCAAAAGTAAACACTGATGCTGTTGCAATTAGACCTTTTAATTTTATTTTTTTTTCCTAGCAAACTGTAATTCTAAATGTACTGTCAGCAACTTGCAATCTCAAATGTCCATGCAGTGAAACCACTGCCTTTCCTAAGTGTCAGCACAACTGACCTTCACACACTAGCACGAGATGAAAATTCTCCCTTTCTTGTGAAAAACCTGTGAGCAGAATGAAATGTGACCACATCCTGTAGTGATCAGAGCAATGCCACCTTCCCAACAGCTGAGCCCCAGTTTCAGCAAACTACTGTGTGCTAAGCTTGTGCTCAACTTAGAGCACAAGCTGATTGGGAAGTTAGCTGCACAGCCTGCTGAATTATAAATTATTTGAAATGAAAGACTCAGAGAAACTGCAGGAAACTCAGAAGGGTGTAACTGCCAACTTCAGTGTACATAACCCTGTGGATAGCCTTGGCTCTTGGAGGAATCTGATACAGCCTTCTAATGTTGTTAGACAGGTGTACCAGGGTCAGTGGTATTACACAGCAGTAATGGCTAACATTAATTTGCTCTCATTTTATCTTGAATTTTCAGACTTCAGAGCATTCTTGAGTTTAAACTCTGTCCTGGTTTTAGCTCATTATTCTATTTCTGAAAGAACTTGGTTTCAGGAGAACAAATTTGCAGTTTTAAGTCTAAAATGAGATAGGGGAGACATACCTCTGTTGTTTGCTATCTGGAAAGAGGAACTGAAGGTTAACACCTGATATTCTCTCATGTTAAAAATAATGAAAACATCCTGTTTCTAAGCCATATATAGCTTCATATTACAAATGACACAGTTGCTTTAGGAATAAATGTCTATGCCAAGTTTTTTGATTGTTCAGCTTTTAAATATTAAAAAAAAATATTTTAAATAAAGCAGACAGTTCTTCTGAAAAGGTTAATTTAATGGTGCTATGTAGAAAACAAACCTCTTTCAAGTGTTGTGGGAAAACGTATGAAGGGCAGAAAACGTGTTTGGTGTGTCGATATAGATACAGTAAGGAAAAGAAACAAACAGGAACAGAGATTACAACAGCCAGCATTGATCCTACAAGACTGGTCACAATTATCCACACAGGAGTTACACCTGCAAGAGACAAGAAAACATAGAATCACAGAATGTTAGGGGTTGAAAGGGACCTAGAAGATCATCTAGTCCAACCCCCCTGCCAGAGCAGGGGCACCTAGACCATGAATGCCACACTGCTTGCAGTTTCCACTTTGTTTCCAACTCCTCCACTCCAAAGGTACACAAGTCTTAACCACCAAACAATACAACAGGACCAGACAGATCAGTTTTTGGGAGGCTCATTTCCTAGCTCCTTCTGGTGGGTGTCTCATTGTGACACACGGGGTATTACCATTATGGGTTGTCTGCTCACAAAGCTCTTCACTTGCTTCCCCTGTTTTGTTCCACTCAGGGATAACTGCATGCACTTGAATGCAGTATGTTGTCCATGGCTCCAACTGAGACAATATTTCTGAGTTATGTTTAGTATCTATTTGAGTTACCTAATAACAGAGAAGAATACAAAAGGTTGGAACACATAAGTCCAGTGGATGAATGAAGTCATTAAAATTACAATTAAAATTACATTTAAAATACATTAAAATTACAATTATTAGGACAAATCTTACTAGTTATAGCCACAGTGTGAATAATGCTTTCAAAGCAAACTTTATTACACTGAAATTAGTTATTTCAGTACTACTGCCTTTCGGAACTTCATCAGTATGGTGTTTTACCATCAAAAACATATATCAGAATCATGGATTCACAACACCCAGGGAGCAGACATTACCTCTGTATGGCTGCCTTTCTTCCAGTACAGAACTCTGTAATTCCAAGAGCCATAATACTGCTTTAGAGACCAGTTGTCATGTTCAGCAAAAGGACCTGTGAAATCCACATGCAGGGACCCAGACTCTGACTTCACTTTTACATCAGGTGGTCCAATGACTGCTATATGTTAAGAATGGTGGAAGAGAAAGAAATGGAATTCAGTTTCACATCGTTTTCCATCTGACATTTTTATACAACACATGACAATTAGTGCTTTAAATCATTTTGTCTATTAGAAGGTGGTAAATTCCTTTTATGAATGGCATAAATAAATTATTTCCTTATAGAACTAGTCTTAAAAGGAATTTATTTTTGAAGTTAAATAACAGATACTATTGCAGACTATATTTCCCATACATTAAATTCAGTCAGTTCTCTTTTGCCAGCTGTGGTGAGTCCTGAGAGAGGAAGGACTATTTCTATACATGATTACTCACTTCTTCTTGGCCAAGATGTTACAACATCTGTCTTTTCTATTCACATCTAGTGAACTGTTTTAATGTTTCTTTCATTGTGATAATTAAAAAAAAAAAAGTAAACATTTGCATTATTTCTTCATGTCTTTACCAGTGGTGCTCCTTAGGCTGAATATTATATTTTTGTATTTTGTATTCTGTTTGTCCTTATTATGTTTTTGTGCCAGTAACTGAATTACTTCATGAGTATCTTAGTAATCAACTACACTATGTGGGCTAAGAGCTCTCCATTAAAATATCCTATAATTCCAGCAAAAGCCTCTGCCTTTGTTGCCTCTACTAAAGTTCTGTCTGGCTGCAGTCAAGCTATGAAGTCTAAAAGAAAGAAAAATGTCAATAAAATGCCTGCTTGTTGGACCATACGTTCATGTAATGCTCATGAATATATTACTGAATTTACAAAAAATAATGTGAGAAGGGTCTTGGCTGCTCTGGTTTTCTTAAGCTATTCCTATAATACAGTGTGAAACTTATTATTAAAGCACTAGAAGAAATAATAACACAGAAAGAAATATCAGATAGTTTTATCATAGGTCAACTACAACATTAAAAATCCTCATGTCCTTCTCATAGATTTCCAGCTGGCCAGTACTCCCAGGTCTTTCTTTGCAGATAGTTTTATATCCAGACTTTTCCATTCAGGAACAAGTTGCCTTTCTGAAGCCAAGCCTGCTCTGTGTGCTGCATGCACATTCAAATATATGTCAAACTACAACTCTGTTAATGATTTACAAGTTTGTTCTCTACTCTGAAAATCAATCAATACTTTTTTGTATTACGTTTTCTTTTGGCTGTGGTTTATACTGGCAACAATGTGAGGTTTTTTTCCAGAGTGTGTTCCAGTGCTTCTGTTTTAGGCAGATTAAATTATATCAACATTATGCTTTTGGACTGGTAACAAAAGCATTTTGAAAAACAAGGCTGTAAACTGCAAAATTACACTCTGAAATCCATGGAACAGAACAATGAAATTCAAGCAAATTAAGGCAGAATAAGAAAAAAAAGAAGCAGCATTTTTAGAAGTTTTTCCTCAAGGATGACATGTAAGAGAAGCTTCCTTCATGGTTTTTGTATTAACAACTGTGAGGAGAAAAAAAAGCCTTGGGTAACATTAAAGACATAATCTAAAATAATATGGTATTTGTTCATTAATGGAATAAGAATATAAAAAAAAACAAAGAACAGGCACTGGTAAAAAAATCACTCTCTCATTCCCAAACTCATGTGACAACATCATTGTCATGCACTCTAATGCAAGGCAATACATAAATTATTTCTCACAAAAGACTGTAAAACTTCACTAAGAGAATGGCAAAATATGGTTCAATGTAAGATTTCTTGGCTAAGTAATCTATTTCTGTGATTACATTAAAATGTAATGTGATTACATTAAAAAATTATCTGCATACTATAGCTTTTCTTATGGAGCCAAATTGTAAAGCTGCATTAATAGCAGAGAAATCCTTCTGTGGGAGATTAAGAAAAGTCTTACTGTCATCCATTGGCTTAAATCTGATGGTCACCCAGTCTGAATGGCTATTTTCTGTCTCTGCTCTGACCCTTAAAATGTAGTCTCCATATGCAGACAGTGAAGAAACATTGCACTCTGTGAGTCTCAAGTTGGTGCTCACATTTTCATAGGTGTTTCCAGGGAAATTGATGCTGTATGGAAGAGAAATAAAATAGAGATGTGACTCATGAACAAGAAAAATTAGATCCAGTGTATAAGAAACATCATTACTAGTGTGTACACACACATGAAGCATTTTATATGCATCTATGTGATAAAGATTAAAATTATGTTTGGGTAAATAGAAAAACTTGATTCAACAGACAGTAGTTATCAGGCAAGTCTGCAAATATTCAGACAATATTGCTGCACGTGGCTTTGCTGTCTGACTTGGACTTTGTTCAGAACTCTCTTTAAGAAGAGCCAGAGAAAACAGAGCCTGAGAATGGACTGGGAACCATTTAGTGTGTGATACCCTTTCTGTTTTGCATCAAAAGCTCACAGAGGAAAGTAGTGATCAAGATGTAATTGCTACCAGAACCTGGAAAAATCTTCTTTCCATTCAGATGGCCTGTACCCTGGATTGGGGATTTTTCCTCAGCAGGCACCTGCCTGCAGGTGCCATCATCTCTGCTTTACATCCTATTTTGTCTTGGCCAAAGAATTCAACCTTCAGCAGGAAAGCAAGACCTCTGTCCCATCACACTGTTGCCAAGCAGAGGCAGGCAGGGAGCTCATCACTGAGTTGGGGAAGTCACCACCTTCAAAGGTAGAGCTGCAGAGACCATTTTCCCAACAAGAAAGATCAACTGGGAAGGACACAGCAGCAAAACCAAATCAAAGCTAAATCAACCCACCAAAACCAACAAAAGGAGACCTGAGAAAATATTTAATGCACCGAATGGAAGAGCCACCAATGGAGTTTATCAGGTTGTTTATCATGTTGCAAGCAAGCTGGCTGGCTTCACTGGTGGCAGAGGACAAAATACTGCTTGAAGTGAAAGATCAGATAAGGTCCCAGGGCTCATCAGGACTAATTGTCTTGAATCATAGGTAACAATTACATGTCAGTGAAAAAACACACACAGAGCTAATAACAGCCAATGTTAAAATATATTTCTAGCTCAAAAAAAAACCAACAAAAAAACCCCAACAAATCTGCCTTGTGTATAAAACATGTAGAAAATGCCTCTGCCATGTTACTTAGTTCAGAAGATAAGATAAAAGAAAGGGACAGCTACTCATCTTCTTATAAAAAAGGAAACAAAACCACAAACACATGCAGCTGTGAAATGTGCATTAAGGAAAACACATCTCCCTCAGACTTACCTCCTAGACTGGACAGTGTAACTTAGATTCCCGTTGTGAAACCTGGGAGCATCCCACTGTAAAATGCTACGAAGATTAACCGAAGTAATTCTTACGTTTTGGGGTTTTGGCACTATTCCAGATACTGTGAAAACAATCAAAACCAAACATTTTAGTTTGTGCTCCTCCAACAACTTCTCAGTCATCCAGTGAAATACAACCTTCATTTCCTTCCTTGCCTCAGACAATTAAAAAAAAAACAAAACAACCCAGAACTTATAATTAATTTAAATCCTGATGCCTATCACTGCTTCTGAGCTTATGCAACAAAAACAAGTCAGCCAGCATCCATGATTTCCAGTAAGTACAGTAATTATAACAACATTTATTATGCATGGCTGACTTGTTACCGCCTAAGACTTAGGGCCCATCAATATATCAACATGAACTCTTACTGATATTGTCAAAATAATTTTTTTCCACGTATTGCTCCAGTAGCACTATGAAAACAACATGAGTGTATGGATTGATTGGTTGGTTTGGGGTTTTTTTGGTGTGTTTTGAGTTGTTGGTTTTTTGTGTGTGTGTGTGTTTTTGTTTTGTTTTGTTTGGGATTTTAGTCTTCTTCTGAAGAGGAAAATGAACACTCTTTCTACACATACCTGGGCATAAGACTGGAATTATTAAAAAAAAAATAAAATCCACCATAACCTGTTTATATCATCACTGCACAGATTAGCATTGCCACTTAAAATGCTTTGCTCAGTTTGTTGTTAAAACACCCTTTTAAAAAACAGATAAACAAGAAGTACCTTAAAAGGCAGGAGAGCCATTAAATCTACCATGCAGATAAATGTATCATTAATTGGCATTCTTCACAAGCAGTGAAAACACAATCGTTTTTATTTATTGAAACTGAATAAAATAATCCCTAAAGTAATATTGATGAGCAGTCCATTACCATTGTGTTTTAATTATTTTAAAGTAATTGTTGGTTTTGAAAATAAAGTAGTAGAGATTCTGGCTTATTATTGCAACACAGATGAACAATGCAAACAAGCCCTGCCAGATCACAGAGTGCTTAAATGTCACTAGAGTAAAACTTAATGACATATGTTATAATAGAAATAACATTTTATATGTCTATAATAGATGCTTTAATACAGGAAATTAATGTGCTTGAAACCCACCTTCAGCAGACAATGACTAAAAATCTAAACCCTGCTGAAATAAATCTCTTTCACAGATTCAATTCCTACAATGTTACCCTTGCATTCAACAAATTAACTCAAATGTACTTCACACTGTGAAAGCAGAAGCTTTGGACCTCCAAAGGGCATCTAGTGCAGCCCCCCTGCAGGGAGCAGGGACACCCTCAACTAGACCAGGCTGCTCAGAGC
>JANHGL010020253.1:0-13259 GCA_024611195.1 Ceyx melanurus
CTGCTCAGGCAGGGGGGTTGGACTAGATGATCTTCTAGGTCCCTTCCAGCCCCTAATTTCTGTGATTCTGTGATAAGTTTTTTCCTGTATTTATCAACTTGAGATGGGGAATAAAAATATTGTCAACATTTGGTCTGTAGAGTTTAAGCTACCCAATGTGCTAGGGAAAAAGAAAAAAAAACAGAATTCTTTTCCTTGATATATTGTTTATTAGCTTTGTGATCTTGCAGATTGCTCTAATAGCATCCTTATCAACATTAGGTGTATACTGTACTGATTGGTCCTGAGAGAGAATACTGAGTGAGGTAAGGCTGTGTAGGGCATTAAATTTTGCTACCACAGGAATCAAGAAAGCCACGAGGAGGTTAAATTAAAATAACTGAAGTTACTACCATGGACTCAAATTCTTGGCTAGTTTCATGGCAACTTCTCAGTGGAAAATGTCCATTCTTAGTTTGCCTTTTCTATAGGGACAGCCAAAATTATGACCCTTTTTAAGCCTTGTACTTGATTTTAATTACCAAAATACTATTGTACATGCAACCCAGGCATTCCTAATGTTCAGTATGTCCAAGTCAGATACCTCAATTAGAATTTTTATTGTTTGATGGAGCATCTATTATCTGTTTTTCTCAGAGTGTATATTTGTCAAAACTACTTGAAACAAAAAACTTTCCATACTATCTTGTAGGGCAGGATACAAAAAATTTAAGTTATAATTTTGATACAAGACTGAAATTCAAGTTTCTGTTGTGCTTATAATTGTATAGCTATGTTTTGGGGCTATCCCTTTCAGCACAGCCATCATGTTCTGGCCTTGGAAATACCTAGAAATATTTTTCAAGCAACATTTGTGTGCTGACTTCAGAGTTGTATTTTCACATTTGCTTTTCATTTCTTGTTGCACATTAATGGAAATTTCTTATTCCTCTTGCTGAACCCTGATAAAAGGATAGCTTCTAATTAATATTCCTTCACTTTTAAATATAAGTTGGTTCAGTTGTTAGAAAATAGAAAATCTTAGTTCAAACATCATAGTTATCCTTCTAGGAAACATTTGATAGTAATGATAATTCTGTGCTAAAAATTCACCATATTTTTAATTAAGATATGCTGATCTATTAGGCATTATCTGTGACAAAGTGATTCCCTTTTCAAGGAGTGGTGGAGGTTTGCTGTTGATGAAGGAATCCCCATTGGTTTTAATTCATGGTAAGAGGGAAAGTGCTAAATACTGTCCCCAACCTCTTGAAAGATATTAGTAGTAACGACCTTAAAAAGAAAGGTTGTGCAATCTCTTTGAGACAAATAGCATATCTGACAGTGTGGGAGACCTTAAATTGCTGTGTCTTAGTGGAGGTGTAAAATCACAGAGGAGTGCTTTCAAATGGGTTCTTTGGCACACTTGTATAATATTTCAAAAACTATTATCCTTAGGACTCCTTATTCAAAAAATATACAAAAAAACCCCATGCTATCTGACTGTTTGGAACAAAAGTAATACTATCACATTTTTTTCTTTGAATTACTGTTTACTCACCAAAAGTAATTTATTTTAGAAATTCCACAAGGTACTATGTGGTTACTCATTATTTATCTGCGAATACTCATTCCATCAAGAGACATTTAATTTTAGAATCTTATCTGTAAAGATTTCTACTACTCTCTGCATTTCAAAGCAATATCCCTTCCCATAACTTGATTTTGTAAAAATAGTTGTTGAGTTGGTTTTATTTTACACAAAAACTTCATTACTGGTTAAGACTGAGATTTGTTTTCAGTGTATCATAGAAACAAAATGAATGGTAGTGATAAAAATATACTTGTTCCAATGTTAAGGTAGGGAGAAACATAACTGATTTGGAAAAGAGTAATTCTTGAAAAAGGTTGCTTTCCCTTTGCTAACATCAACATACAAATTTTTTTTTGTAGTATCCATCAGTAAAGAAGATATCAGGTATTCCTCCCATTCTTATCTAAATGTGCAGATCAATAGCTGAGATTTTGATTGAGTTTAGAGAGACCTGGATTTTTTTAGCAACCCTAAGAATCAACATTGCAAACTGCGCTTTTTTAGTACTTGCTTATATCAGACTCATTGCATAAATAACTTGGGCATCAAGTTTCAAAATATTTCAGAAGTGCCTCATATCTGTAATGTTAAAAAGATACCACAGGAATAATCTACAGATATTAAACAAAGAAGTAATAGCCTTTGGCATGATGACTTACAGACCAAACTCAAGGTGTTCTGGGACTTGAACATAAAATTATCTTTTAGAAAATGAAGATCTACAGTTTGTATTCTTTGTGCAGCTGTTAATGGCACTGAAGCATGAGTTCATTAAAACATTATGATTGTCTGATACATGGTACTGGGATAGATAACAAAATGAAACAGTAAAAAATTATAAATAAAACTACTTTCCACAACGTTGCATGAACAATCAGTGGAGGATCATAATTAACATAACCTTCCTTCAAAACTTGTAAATAATTTCTGCTTCAGTGAGTTTCAGGTGGCAGGACAATAGTATTCTTATAAACACAGAGCGACAAAGCAGCAACTCTTGGTATACTTTAATTCTGTTTTCTCTAGGCTTTGAAGAAGTATTCTGGTTTTCATTAGTTGCAGTGGAGGTATTCATGGTTTGATGCTGTAGACTGTGCTGATGTGACCCTAGTGAATCCTACAATTTAGTGCTCCACTCTCTCTTCCCAGATAGACAGCAGATTTCTGCTTTGCAAGAAGGGGAAATACCTAGCTGTTAAGTGTGGAGCAAGGTGCCAGCACAACCATTCCCTGTCTCTCTCACCATAAAACTGTATTGTCAGAGGTGGAAGTGCCCTTGTTGGCCACAACACACTATGGATTCATGGCACAAAGACACAGGCACAGAGGCACCACAGGACTGACATATATGATCCCACTGAAATGAACACTGCGCCAAGCATCACTCGCTAATGCTGTGCAGCTTTTTCACTGGGTTTTCCCTGAGCTGCACAAACCTTGTTCACTCTTAAAAGCAGAATAAAAAGTGCAAGTATGCATGATGTAAGGCATAATTTAGGATCTTTTCTTTCTGACTCTCTCGAATCTTCAACCTCTGTGTGCCAGCACAGAAAGATGACACCATGTGCTTAATTGGTACAAGTGAATTGTCACAAGGGGCTCCTTCCTTGGCAAAATCTGCCCCTGATAGAGAAACAAAAATATTGGCTCCCTGTTTTGATCTGTACTTTGCCAAGTAATTATGCTCTTATTGTAATCGTGAATTACTGAAGGTGTCTTCTAAATTTTAATTTCCTTTTAGTGGTATGATAGGATAAATTTTGAAACAATATGATCAAAGATAGAGGATTTCTTAAGACAAGATGAAAATGATTTGAAGATCATAAACAGAATTCTGGGAGGTAAAACCTATATGGAAATTATATAGTCAGATTAAGATGCAGAGTTTGAGATTACTCCAATTATTTCTGGTAGGAAGATGATAAATACAAGGTGAGAGCTTAGGGATCTATATGCTTGGTTGCTGGAATTTATTACAATGGAATAAAGCTGAATTTTTAAGCAGCAGCTGCTTCTGAATTCAAATGACTGTTTTTTGTTTTGTTTTCTTCTATTCAAAAGGAAATAACTTCAGAGGACATTATCTTCATGTTTAAGTGTACTAAGTACTCCCTCACTTAATCTTGGGAAAAATCAACTGCACACTGTTAAGGAATTTGTAGTCTAGCTGCAGTGCTTTTCCTATTTATTTTTAACATTTGCCTTGTTAAAATGTTTTATGTTATTAATATTTAAAGGACTATTTGGAGGTGACACAACTAAGGTAGATAATGACTGTTGGGATTAGACTTGGACTAAATTGTTAGATACATGCTAAAAGAAACACCAGGAAGCTCCTTATTCCAGGTGAGCTGCTGGTAACCTCAGGCAGATGCAGAATCATAGACATCTATTTTAGGCATACTACAATGCAGTTCTTCAGGCAAGGCAAGTCTTGTGATGAATTCCTTTCATCACTGTTTCACCTGCATGGTGTCATCAGAATTAAAAAAGCTTTTAAGGGGAATTTCTTAATTCCCCATGATTAATTCCCCACAGGGGATTCTTAGATGGTAACAAATAATACTCCCATACAGAAGAAATATGAACTAAATCAAGCTGGTGAAACCTTAATTAAGAAATGAAGACTTTAGAACTATTGAAGAAGTACGTGTTATCACATAAAATAGTAAGATTGACTTACTGTTTTTAAAGATTTAACAGATAATTTTGACTGGGGTTTTTTGTCCTCTAAATGTCCCATGTTTCAGTAGAATTAATTTAACATCATGGAAAACCAATTATGACTTTGCAATTAATGACTTGAAACTTTTTCATTTCATTGAGGTTTAGGAGTCAGGAAAAACTGCATAGAGGAAAATAGTTTGGGGAAAACAGTTGGAGCTGACAAAGCCAGTAAGGAATAGAGCTGGAATTGAGAATCTGAGACCTGATGATTAGTATATTTTAAAGTTGTCTTCTGTTTTGTTGCTACAGATGGGACCTGGTCTTCTTACCTGCCAATGCCTTACAATAAGGCACATGGTTCTTGTGCAATTAACACAACTGTTCTCACCATCAACCCCTGGTTTCCCCTGCAGCACTGAAAACATTTTGCTGCTAGTCTACATTTTGCTAAATTCTCCATCTAAAACTAAGCATTCTCATTAAACATCCTAGAAGGTTACAAGGTGCACACATTACATGAGTCGTGGACATAGAAATATGGAGTCTATTAATCAAAGATTTGTGCAGAATTTTAAAACTAGAATTTGGACAACTTTATTTTTTCAGTGCAGATATGGAAGGCATTCACAAAGTTGGGGCTATTCTAGCTTCCCAGACAACAAAGTTGCCTTGTAGCAACTACAAGGTTGTGGAAATGTTAGTTCACAACAAAACCTATTAATATTTTACTCCAGATTACATCACATGCTGGAAAGTGGAAACCGCCTTCAGTGTATCATGTGACAATTGTTAAATAAACCTAAACAACCTCTGACAACAAATAAGAAACAGTCTTACATCTGAACACAAAGATCATGAAACTAGGAAAGCAACCCATTTCCTGCTTTACTGTTGCTTCTAGCAGCACGACATCATGCTCTACTACCCAAGCAATGCCTCTCCGGATTAATACAGGGAGCTATTCTTAGTGTTAAAATGCTTTGGGCCACTGAAGAAACACAAATCATTTAAAGCTCCTTCTGCACAGGTGAAGGTAAAGTGGAGAAGGGCCAGGAGAACAGTAAGTTGGTGCTGTATTTCTGTTTCTTAGTGGGCATTGTTATATGTTCCAGTTTGCAAGGGAAGTCTAAATAGTGAAACATGTTGGAAAAGAAGTTGCTAGAGAGAGGGGATTTGCGGCACTGGCAAGCTGCAGCCTTTTCTGTTGTAATTGCAGTCACAGTACTGTTCTGGTTTCCAATTCCACTAAGGTTTGTTTTGGTCATTCCACAACACTGCCGTAAACCCTCTGGTTGTTTGGTAGTGCATTGGTGCCAAGATTTGAAAACTTATTTTACAACTCTGGTTTATTTGACTGTGTACTAGGAGCAGAATTTTATAACTAATTTCAAAGTAGCATGGAATAGTACCATCTGGACATTAGTATTTCTAAGGCTAGTATTGTGCATTCAGCCTGGGAGAGGCTGCAGGTCACCAGTGTGCTCCACTTTTTACAAATCTTCATGAGCTGTTTTTTTGAGATTGAGTTTGTACTTTTATTTCCTCCTGTGGAAGCCTACTTATTTTTCATTGATTCCCATTAAAGAAAGAGAAGCACTGATCCAGAAACAGTTCATGAATTGCATTATCCAGTTTAATTAGAGTGAACAGAAAGTTTCTCCACAGATAGAAGAGTCAGCATTCAGCCGAAAATGCAACTTTGGACAGTAATGACCGAAGTTAGCAAGGAGCTAAGTCACAGCCAGTGCCAATTACTCCCTCCACTCATTATGCAGTATATTAAGAATGATGCTACAGCATGTTCCCCATTTTAATATTAGTAATATATAGTAAATATGTCAATTTAAATTATTAATCCTAAACCATGCCAGAATCATTCCAATAATGATTTTGCTTGCACTGAGTCAAATTCTTCTTTGCCTTTTTTATTTGTCATAATTTGTAATTTAAATTATTTTGCTATCAAGGCAATTAAACCTTTGTAGTAGCAAAGATATGATAAGTTGTACACGCTATTAATACCTTGCTTGCTGCAATAATTTTATGGACAGAATGTGAAATCTTAAAAGCTCACTGATAAACTTGACCTTAGGAGAACATAAACATACACACCAGCTGAGAACTATGCCAGCAAAGGTAAGGAAAGAAGAGCATGCAGAAGTTTTCCCAGACAATGTAAGCTTATTTTGTGATTGTACCATGATGATACCCAAATACTTGCAAAACATGAAATGATATCAGGTGATGCCATACAAGCAGCTCTCAGATTATGCCTCGTGTCTTCATTCTCAGTAAGAACACATGTTCAGGGAGGACAAGGTTTGATAGAATCAGAACATTCCAGGCAATGTCATAGCTCAGTTTCACCACGTTGATATTATATTGTCATAAAATTCAAAAGAAAAATATTAAGAGAATGAAAATATCCTATAGAATTTCTCTTTCAGCTTGAAATAGTGGGAAAACTACTGTATGATTAGAGAGTGTGAGGGTATGGCCAAGCTAACAGGTCATCAGAGCTATCCCAAATGTTAAATTAACTTTTTTTAATTGCTTTGGCTTGAAGCAATGCTTAGTCTCAACAGATCACACCTAGAGCATTGTGTCACGTATTACACTAACTGATTAATTACAACTAGCATTTACTAACCTTTGGTTTTTTACACCTAACACCTAACCTATAGGTTAACCTGTGGGTTCTTTAGAGCCTATAAAGCATACTCTGGATTCACTGCTACAGCCTGTATCTTACCTTTGTAAAATGGAATGTTTGTTTTGTAAAAAGGAATTAAATATCAGAAAGTCAACATGCACTTTCCACTGGGTCTGATCAATACATGCCTGGCAGTGCGACTCGAAAATGAGATGTTTCACAACAGAAAAGAGAATGTTCTGACTGTTTCTCAACAAAGAGGACTGAAATAAAGTTGCAAGATTGGTACACCATGTTAGCTAGCTAAGAATACCTCACTTTTGCCAATATGGATTTATACTGTGGCCATTTCCAGCTTTACAGTGTACTCAATTTGGTTGACTATTGAGCTGGAAACTTTACTAGTTTTTTTTATGTCATTAATCAGATAGAATAACAACATCAAAAATACTGAGAGCATGCTACATCCCACACTAAGTAACAACTACAACAACAAAAAAATACACAGGATTCTGTGTATTAGTACTGACCCAAAATGCTTCTTCCAGCAGGTATTAGCAAAGCATATCAGAGCCAAAACCTACTTTTACCAGCGAATGTACCTTTTATCCCTATTAGATAACATCATAGTAGCATGTGAGGCACAACAGAAACATTAGCGTTCAGATTTTAAAACTGAGTTGATTTGCTATGAAAGGTTTACTACTGAGGCCATGTCTACAAGGTGGTTAAAGTAGGCTTGCAGTACAGAAACATATCCAAGCAAAGCATCTGTTCACCAAGGCATAGGCAGCAGTTTAGGCAAGGCCACAGAGAGTTCTGTGTGAGCTGACCACCTGCATTATGGACTCCCACATAGATTGTGCGTTTTTGGCAATAGATGCACAATCAGTGTTTGAACTGTCAAACATAAAGTTAATCCAGCTGCAATCACAGTACACAGGAGGACATGAGAAATCCTGGACAGCGTAAAAAAGCAGCAGTTAGTGAGTAGATTGCTTTACATTATTTTTAGTGCTAAATAGTAAGCATATAATTTTAAAATAATACTAGCACAGCTTAAGAGCCTATCAAATTCAGCACAATGATCTCCTTTGTTTCACAGATCTGACCAGTGAAGTTAGAGATGCCAGGCAAATAACATCCCTGTGCGTGGAGAGAATCCATGACTAGAAGGGAGGTGGCACAAACCAACTCCACAGTTAACATTTTCCCATTGAAGTACAGTGTGTGGTGCCCCTCTCCTCTTCCAGAACAATTTTCTGCAGGCAAAACTAGTTGACACATCTGATCTGCTACCTCCAGTATGTGTGGTCCAGGATCGGTGTTGGAGCTGCCCAGCAAATACATGACACACTACCACTGTGGCCAGGGAGCATGAAACTATGCAGGAGGTTGAAGAATAAGTCTGTATTAAATGAATTAGACATAGCAGGCATGTGAAATCAAATAAGAGGAAGTAGAATGGATGGAGTAATAAAGAAGGTTGATAGTTTCTCTTGGTGCAGAAATTTTAAAAATATCTTAGGATCATAAGGAAATTATTATGTCAACTTAGGAGATAATTCTTGTCTCTTCAAGAATTTACAGCAGCTCCTCAAAATTTCTTTCTAAAAAACCTCACTTTTTTACCTCTTCTAACGCAAGTTGGTTACATGTATAATATACAATGTCTACTTAGTATTCATGTAGAATTTTGACTGGTAAGATTTTTTTTTCCTTTCATAACACTTAATTTGGAAATAAATGTAGATTTAAAATAATATTATGCATGAATTCTACATGTGATGGTTTGTTTGGGTTTTTTTGCTAAATGCTCCTGAGATGTAATTATTTTCTTAGATGTGATGGCATTATCATAAACAAAAACCACTTCAAAATTAGCCACAAATATATCCTTGTCTTAATTATTCAGTTGACATTTCTACTTCTAGCACTAGATATCTGGAGGCAGTGTAAATAAAGCAGGTGTTTAAGCACAGGTATGTCTGACAGGCCTGTGTACATGGCTGTGATGTTCCTGCTGGAGACAGAAAGCTGACCATAGTGCAGTGGTGCTTTGAGCAGTTAAGAGGCAGGTTATGGTTTGCAACTAATGTACTGTGTTTACATGCTCAAGGTCAACCTATAGTCAGAGTTAAGTAAAGAAGTTCTTACCACAGAATCAGACAGTCGGGAGCTCTTGATTTTAATTTTCCTGCTTTTATAGCACATAGTATAGTCTATTTCTTAGTCTCTTGAGCACTCTTACCAGGTGACCTTCCTTCTATTCTACATGCAGGACATGTTGTTCAGTGCCTTTTGCTCTCTCCCTCTGCCACATCAACACTAGTGAAGGAGTTGTTTTCAGTAAGTACTTAAGTTTGCGAATAATTAAGTAACTAAGGAAAGAGATTTTTTGTGCACAGGAAGATGAAAAAAAAAAAAAAGCAGCAACTATTCCTTTGGATTACTCTTGATAATGTAATTAAGTAATTGTCTTAAGTCCAGGAAGAACTATTTTCTTTACCTTGGTGGTCCCATGAATTACAAGAATTAGGTATTCTTGTAGAACTTGGAACATACAAATAGAAATTACATCTTCTGTTTTGATCTAGCACTGTATATGGACCTAAATCTAAGATTTTTCTCATTGGCTCCTTAATTTGAGGCACTAAAGCCTGGCTGTACCCCAGCACTGTGCATAGATAGCTTCTTCCAAAGGAAATGCCATGGACTGGTACTGTGATGACATTCCTTGAGACAAAAAAAAAAAAAAAAAGACACTTCTTTGCCACTTTCTAGTTGTATATATCTAATTGTATATAAACAATTTTATAAATTGCTTGTCTTTATTTTGCTAAAAAATATTTTCTCGGGGATGTCTAAATATATGTCCAGTTAATAATATTTGTACTTAGTTTTTTTACCAGAAACACTTGGTACAATGAGACATACTGATAAGCACAACTGTATGTTCCTTTCTTACATAAAACCTTTTGAATATGTGATAAAGGATATACTTCTTAATTCTTAGTTTAGCATCTTATGACTACTACGCTTATGTTGTTACAATTCAAGTATGCATAGTACTGTAAGAATCAGCTAGTGTATTTTCTTTCAAAAATACTGTTTTATAAGAGAATTGGAGAATAAAGAAAACTTTACAGTTAAATAATAGATGTCCATTCGTCAGAATCCCCTGCGAACTGCAGATCTATTGCACATATAGCAGAACTGGCCCTTGCAAATTCCCATGTCATTTGAAAAATCATTCTACCAGTTATTAAAAAATTTCTTAAATATCATCTTGAAAAGGTGAAAACCAATGTTTATGTTTTTGCAATATATGAAAGGAAGAGTAGATTAGATATCTCTAACTGTGCTGTGACTTCAGGGTTGCAGTTGGTGGGCCTGGAAATGAACCTGAAAAAACTTTTTTTTTTTCCCCTCAAAATATCCACCGTTAGAAAGCAAATGCCTAACAACTGAATCATAGAATCTTCGAATGGTTAGGGCTGGAAGGGACCTCCAAAGGTCATCTAGTCCAGCCCCCCTGCAGTGAACAGGGATATCCTCAACTACACCAGGTTGCTCAGAGCCTTGTCCAACCTCATGTTGAATATCTCCAGGGATGGTGCCTCAACCACCTCCCTGGGGAGCCTATTCCCCTGATCCACCACCCTCAAGGTAAAGTACTTCTTCCTGATATACAGTCTAAACCTACTCTTCTCTATTTTAAACCCATTACTCCTCGTCCTTTCACCAGAGGCCCTTGTAAACAGCCCCTCTCGAGCCTTCCTGTAGATCTCATGATGATCTCATAATTCTCCTAGTTGTTTTGTGAGCTGAAACACACTATGTAATCATCACACACTCAGGATTGTCTCAGAAAACAGCTATGATAACGGACTGTTTCATTCTGGACAGAGTAGTACAGCATGCCTTCTCTTTAACAGACTTGCCAATCAGTTGTCTAATGCTTCAGGAAGGCATCAGCTGATAAAACAGATTCTGAGTGGGGAAAAATACCTGACTGAATGTTAAAGTTTGTTCATCGCCAGTGAGAAACACATAGCTCATTCATCAGTAAAGGACAGTGAGCCTAGAGGGAGAGTAAAGATAAGAAAGAGTTAACTCATGAGAATTTAGATGAGGATAGAGATTACATTTTTTCTTACATTAATCCTACTATACACATACCATTTGACAAGTATAATAGAAAATAAAGGAAAAATAATATTAGTTTGTGTAAGGTCTTCTAAATATAGAAACTAAATGAATGGTTTATCTAATTTTTATAGACACTGGTAAAAGAGAATGATTAACCAATGCAGTGTGGTGAGAGCAATATAAAGTAGGTTAATCATCTGATGCTCATACAAGCCATGTTAGCCTCTAGTTAGTCTTTTCCCTAGGGTATGAACATAATTTGAAAAAAAAAAAATGAGCTTAGCTCAACATAGTTCTTTATTTTCTGTTAAACAAGGATTTGGACTACTAAGAAATCAACTTTACTTTTTCTATTTTTCTTTGTAATCATCTGATCTGATCTGGTAGCCTAAAATTGGGTAGTGTGAATATTCCTCATTAGCTCCAGAAAAGGCAGTGTTAAAGTTCCCACCAAGCTCTGAGTTCTTGATTCAAGATACTTTCTTATGTGCCTTCTTATGCAGATAACTTCTGCTAAGCAAGAAAGCTTTTATACTATGCTATGTTACATGTATATGCTGTCTATTCCATTGGGATATAAATCCATACTCATCAGTGAAGTCAATATAGCTAATTTATGCTATTTATGTACCTGATAAAAAATAGCTACAAAATTATTTCCCAGTGTAATATTCACAGAGATGAAAAGCAAACCTTAGAGGGAAAAACACCTTCGTAATTCAACCCATGGCTATGTATATAGAAAAGCACCATTTATATTGATGATTTTTCTTTTTACTGCTAGATTTTCCTCTCACAATAGTTCATAAAATGTATTACTGTTGGTTGGAGGAGCTGAAGTTTAGTGAGGAATAATTGTCTACACTGGTGAATTTTATGGGACTAGAACATCTCTTTCATGAGGCAAAACTGAGGGTCTCAGGTCTCCTTAATGTGGAAAAGGCTGAGGGGGGGACCATATATAAATATATGGTATAAATATAATAAATAATATATATAAATATATATGGCTTATAAATACTTAAAAGGTGGGTGTCAGGAGGATGGGGTCAGTCTCTTTTTTTTCAGTGGTGCTCAGTGACAGGACAGGATTCTTTCACATCTGTAATGTAGGAAAGAGTAATTGTTTTCACTTTGTCAAGGGAAGGGTAATTGCTAAACTCTCAAGAGCCCAAACTGAGTTTTTCCACCTGATTTTGTGCTTCCTTCAAATTATATTTTTAAAAAATAATTAAAAAAATCAAACAAGCTAGTTTGGATTTTGTGAATAAACCCCCCAAACTCCAGAAACTCTGCACACAAACTAAAATTAATTTTTTATACAATACTTCTAAAACAGTACAGGAACCTTTCATTTCTTTCTAGAAATTGAGTTTTCAGGGTACCGGTCTGAATTTTCTAAGAATGATACATAAAGCTAGATTCATTTATACAATGTCATTGAAAAGAGAGAAAAAGCAAAGCACTGGTCTTTCCTTCCTTTGCACTTTCCCTGGTTTCACCTCCTTTAACTTTCACAGTGGTGTTCTTCTGTTGATCTCTTTCTGTGTAGTTCACTTCAAAACATGATTTCTCACATGCAACCAGGTGAAAGGATTACTTTGGAGAAGGAGAATAAAAAATCAGAGAGAGAGATATCTATAAAATAAGGTTTAGTACATAATGCGGAAGTTTGGAAGATGCATCATTTAGGAGATACCAGGGCCAAAGCGACCAAGAAAGAGGGAGACTTATGTTCAGATTACCATTGCAAAGTTCATCCAACTTAAAAACATATACCACAGATGGCAACACACTAATAATACAGACAGAGTTAACTTATAACCTACTGATTCTCATTTTACATACATTTTTAAATTCAGCCTTCATCAGCAGAGGTGCCCAAGTTTTGGAATGTGAATGTTTCATGAATGCATGAATATTTGAGCTGTTATTAGTTATACAAACAGGTGTGTTCTACTTTAATCACTACATGACTAATTTTCAAAATTCATGTCTTCAGAAAGCACAGTGAGGAGGTAAAGTAGGTACTAAATAAAGTCTTATTGATTGTATGCAAAATGAAAAAAAAAATCACGTAGAGCAGCACATGAATGTCTTCAGAGAAGGAGACTCCACAACCCTCCTGGGCAGCCCATTCCAGAGCTCTGTCACCCTCACTGTGAAAAAGTTTTTCCTTGTGTTGACCTTAAACCTCTTGTGCTCCAACTTACT
>JANHGL010020253.1:13359-44945 GCA_024611195.1 Ceyx melanurus
TCCCAGTTTGGTGTCATCAGCAAACTTGCTGAGGGTGCTCTCTACCCCCTCATCCAGGTCATTGATGAATATATTGAGTAATATTGGACCCAGCACTGACCCTTGGGGGACACTAGTCACAGGCCTCCAGCTAGAATCTGCTCCACTGACCACAACTCTCTGAGCTCTGTCCTTTAGCCACTTCCCAATCCACCTCACTGCACCATGACTTTATGGTTGATGTGGTGCTGTGGGACATGGTTTAGGGACCCTAGCAGTGCAGGGTTAACGGTTGGACTTGATCTTAAAGGTCTCTTCCAACCAAATGATTCTGTGATTCTATAATCCCATGGGAGACAGTATCAAAAGCATTTTTGATATCACAGGGAAGGTGTCATCTGTGAAGTGCAGCAAGTTTTCAGAGCAACTGCTGAAAAGCTCTATGAGATCCACATCAGAAGTTATTTTAAGATTTCTCTGTAACTGAAACTTGGGTTATCTTTGAAGTATTTAAGTTACATTAAAAAGAATGTTGATTTTTTTTGCTAGATGAGATTTGAGCCAGTAAAAAGAGGTAATCAAAATTATGAAAAAGGCTGTCAAAAACAGACAGATTTGGTCTGAATCAGAAATTGCAAGTGCAATAGATGAGCTTGAAACTAGGAAAAAGAATAACTGAAAGCCAGATAAAATATATACCCACACTGATGGGACAGCATCGCAAGATTCTTACAATTAAAACTTCTATTTGCCTTGATCTGGGCTGAAGGGAATTTTTGTTCTTGTCTTTGTGAAAAATCATTTCCTGTAAGGGAGATAGTCTGCCTCTACTGATTCATTTTCTAAAAGGTACTGTGGCCCTTGAGGCTTTCAGCCCCACTGTAGGTAATGTGCCTACAGAGGGATCCTTCCCCAGTGAACTCAAGAATCTACGCCCTAATATTCTTTACTTCACAGCATGTAATACGGGAACACTAGTCAGGATGCTGAACCCTAATACATCTCTGAAAACCAAAATTTCCAGATGGCAAAGAAACTGGTCTGACTTGGTTAATAAGACAATGTCATAGAAGCTAAGGGAACTAGAAGAGATGGAGTGACACCCCTATCTAATTATTTCTGAGCAATGGGAAAGGTGTAGTAGTTCAGGTATGGGCAAGCACTCCAGCTCATCATTTTCACCAACATATTTTAAAGTAAGGATTTTAATACAGAGCCAAGTTACCATGGAAACTGATTGAAGCATAGACTTACTGTAAATTCTTTTCTAGACAGAGATAACAGGACTGACAGGTGGGCTGTAGAAGGAAAATGTGTGCAATATAGAGTTAGGTACAATGTTCTGTTTTTTCTTCCTAAAAGTCTATCTTTTATAGGTCTGCTTTATCTCTACTATTTTCTCCTGTGATATACTGAACATATTTTAAAAGATGCTCCAACCCAAATAAACCTTTTATTTGGTCATAATCCTATTTACAAAAGGGGATGTACGTGCTCTGGAGAAAAGAGCCGAAGGGCAGGGCACTCCACTTCTTTTCTCAAATTACTACATCTTGCCAGAATCATGAGGGTGTAAGAGCCATCACTCGGGAAACAGATTTACATAACGTGCCCTTTGCTGCCAATATTTATATTTTACTCCTGAAATATGCTCTAGGTATGTTCACACCATAGCACAGTGCTCTCCTCGTACAATATGAAATAAGGTAACAAGGAAATAAAGTGTTTTAGTGAAGAAATACCTATTTCTCCTTTCTCACACATTTGAAAATATACCTATTTTCTATAATCCTATTCAAAGTCAAAATGATTTGGCTCTGTAAATAATTTTTTTAGTCTGATAGATGATGGTAAGAATAACAGACATGAGAGTGCACAGCCCAAAAAATACAGTGCCAGAGTTGTAAGAAGGGAAATTGGCAGAGAATGAACAACAGCAGAGTATGTAGCTTTTTGACTTGGAGTAGTTAGCTGTCAACACTGGCAAACATTTCAGCATATGAATATGCAATAACTTTTTAATTTGTGTCAGTTGTTTCTACCTGCTGTGCTTAATTTCAGAGTCTTGTGTTATCATTAGAGAAAAGTAGTTCTATTTTCCAGTAGAATTTTCTACCAAAAGGAAGGTGGGAGAAGGTGGAGAGTCTTACTTAGACTCATCTTGTTCCAGCCTGAAGTTTCTGCTTCTTGGTTCCAGCTCCCAGCTGCAGCAATGTTTGTACATGCCCTCCTGACACAAGCCATAAAGCAATTTCCCTTGGGATTTTAAGAGTTTTGCTATTTTCAACAGTCATAGTTGGTCCCCATGCACTAGAATTACAATAGTCACCTTTTCCAGCGTGTTTACCTTACAGCTAAAAGTAATGGCAACATCTGGTTTCGTTGTCAGAAGGAACTACACTTTCCACCTTCAGTCTCTGCCTTGTTCAGCACTGTTGGGCTGGGGACATGACAGATGGTTCCTGCTATCTCACAGAAAATACGGTATTTGATGTATGGCAGGAATTTTCAGGCAAATAAATATTTTGCATTTAATATCCTCCCTGTGAAAAGCTGGTCACCTTAATAAATTTGGCACGCTCTAAGGTAATGCCTATTACATGTTAAAGTACATGAAGAAGTGACTAATTGCAGAACTCTGATAAATGGTGCACAAGCTGTTACTGGTCATAGGCAAATTTTGATGACTGTGTTTATGACATGTAAAGCTTTTTGTCAGCGAGACAAAGGGAAACAGAGTCAAATTTTGCTCCTTTTTAAGCTAAGCTCATCTTTGATTTGGGGTTCTCTCAACTATACTGTATTTGTGTGTCTCTGAGCCACAGAAGGCTGCCAGTGGCAGGTAGGATTATGTAGAATTTTGTGTAGTCCTTGAGACTGAATATTCAAGGACTCCATGCATTAAAGAGTTAGAAACATTTTCATCATTTAAAGGAAGCTATTTTAAGTATTCTGTGCTTTTTGTCTTAATTCAGACATGAATCCTACTGAAAAAGGGCTAATAAATATGGCTGTTGTCCTCAATAAAATAAGTTCCCCATGAATGAGGAAATTATCTTGAAGATATGCTTTTGAATTTAGAAAATACTTCCCATGACTACAGTTTAATTAAATTAAAGTTTCTTGGCACCATTACATGATCCCTAATTTTAATTATTTTTCATACCTGCTTGTATGATAAAAATATGTCACTTCAAATAATCATGATCAAATTCCCCATACAGGTATCTTGGACTTAAGGAAATCAGAGGATTAGAAATTGGTATGTTGGGTATGGCTGAGTTCATAGAACAGGAGAATATAATTTTAATTTACAAACTTTTGCCTAACGGCATGACTGTTCAAAAACAAAGGTGGAGAAAAGAGGCACAAGAGATGGAGGATGGATTGACAGGAATGGGAAAAAAGTCAGGAAATAGGTTCTGACACAAAACAAACAAAATGGCACAGTGGTAAAACAAAAAAAGGAAACAGATAAATCAAAATTAAATTTCAATTTAGGAAATTGCCATTTACAATAAAATGATAATTTTTGAAAGCCTGATCAGAATTCTTTGAAAATCACTGACCCTTACAGAGGTTTGTTAGATAGGCACCTTGTTGTAAACTTCAAGATCAGGCCTAAAAGAAAATGGGTAAATGCTGCAACTAAACTAGTTTGTGGCACTTCTAACTATGGTCACTCTGAAGGAGAACTTGCCAAACACTAGCAGGCTTTGTTTCTCATATGCTCACGTTTTGTCTTGTAAGACACTTAATTACGTTATTTCTATGTGTTTGTGTTGCCACTGCATTTTTTGGCAGTTGTTTTCTTGTTTTGTTTTTGGTTGTTTCTTTTCAGAAAACAAAAAATAAATAAATAGATTTTGTGTGTGGATTTAAGCAGTTAGCAAGATAAAAATCTGGTAATATTCACATGTACAAAAGTACATCAGAACTTCACCCCAATTCTCTTGTTATCACTAGAGCAATAAATAAAAAAAGTATTTCATTTACTCATATGTAACTCACAGATATTTATCAATGCAGGTTTATCAATATACAGTGTGCACTGGTTTCACATGTGACAAGAAGGCAAGCAGGCAGTGGTGTGAGGCCATAGATGTGATGCAGATAAAAAAGGAAGACAAATTAAGGACAAAAAGACAGAGCAGTTTCTAAAAAAATCAGGTAAGGACTTCAGGTGATTCTGTATAAAATGCAAATTGTACAAAGGTTCATATTAAACAGTTTGTACTTATCTCACCCTTCCCAGTATTTCTCAGAATTACTGCTTTATGTGTCTATGGACATATGTAGACACATATGTGGAGACTGTACAGTCTCTTTATGTCCTAAAATAAGCTGGGAAGCTTATCTAAGCTTCCATGTTATATGATGCAATTGTGCAAGACAGACATATTTTCTTCTTAGGTACACTTTCAGAATAGATGGTAATTACATTTTTGCCACAAGCATAGGATAGAAATACTCGTAACTGAACACTACATACCCAGCATTTGCCTATCTGATCAATCCTTAACTCTCTCTTCCACTCACAAAACTAAAGGTAATATGAGGTGCTGGTATATCAACCCACTTCAACTATTAAAGAAATAGTTACTTACAGGGTTTTGCATTCCTGTCTGTCATCAGTTTATTGTATTCATTTAGTGTAGCCACAAAACAGAATCCCCTTTAGAGTCTAACCTTGTGGATGAAGTGCTTTAACCCTTCTACAAAATGTCTGTGGTAGTTTATATTTAACTTTCACAGAACAGCATCTAATGATTCCAGATGGTATGTTTCAGAAGACTGCTCCATGGATGTAGGAATAACCTATGGAAATTCACTATTGAAATACATGTTCTATTAATTCCCAGGAGTTCTACAGGCATAAAAAAAAACAATCAAAATACCCCATCAGGCTTCCCAAGGTACATAAAACTCATCATTATTATCTCTACATCACATGAGTTATATGTTGGACAATTCATTGTAATGCAATATTATGTTCATGGCAACTTTTTGCAATTTGGTAGGAGTACCACACATTGAGACATTCTGCCTATTCCTTTGTGCATTGTTGATTCCTGCAAATTGATTACTGCTGTAGTTACGTTAGAAAAAAGGCCCAGAGTATCATCAAAGATGTCTCTAATGGGAGAAGCAGCACGATACCACTCGAGTTTCTCTAGGACATACAATATTAATCAGTTACAAACTTGGGAATGTCATATTGTAAAAGCTACATGATAAGAGATGCTGTGTGCTGATTCCATTTTCCATATTATTTTGTACTGCCTTGGGGAGTGCACTAAAAGTGAAAGGAGAACAGAATGCACTCAAGATATTTAGAATAATAAGTATAAATTGTATAGTTCTTAATTATAGCAACAAGGTCAGTAACTGAAATGGAGATGGAACTAAGTACCAGAGTTGAATGTGTGCTATACTACTTTCCAGCTAGTGAAAAGTAATACATTCCTATTGGGAATATTTAAAAACAGACAAACAAACAAAAAGCCAGCCACAATATGTAAATCCTACAGACAGACACAAAGCAGGTTGACTCAAGAGTCAGCAAATATTGTTCTCAGGGTGCATAATATGGGTTTACTTCAAAAATATGGTTTTACAAGGGATAGGCTGCAGAAAACATTAAATCAGTGATTTTTAAAAAAGATACTATGTGCACAGCTATAATAATTAAATGAATTTTTAGAACAACAAAGAAGGGGTGTATTTGCTGATAGCAATTCAAGAATCTTACATTAATTGATTCGGTTTTATATGAGGATAAGTGAGCTGTTCACAGAGCCTAAGAAATCCCAATATTAACAACCACTCCAACTTTTGAAAGACTGTCCTTTTAAAATATATCAGATTCCACAAGCAGATTGTTATTAACCTAGCTAAAACGGAAATTTTCTAAAATCGGCCAAGATTTCAGGAAAGCAGGTGCAATAAAAAATACTTTGTATTTCATGTGGCAGTATTTGCCTGCAAATTAAATTCTTCTCTTGCTCATAAATTGAGCTTCACCTCCTGCTCTGCTGTGCAGTCTTTGGAGGGGCAGTCTGACTCTGAAGCAAAATCCAAACAAGGTTATATCATTCTTTGGGAGCTATTATTCAGTCACCATTTAAATTTTAAATGACATTTTTTGTGATACCAAATAATGGAAATGTACAGGCTTGCTGGTTTTCAGAACAGTTTGGCTCTAAATACCATAGTCCATTAGATAAGGTATTTCAAGATCTGTTACAGGAATGGAATATATTAAGATTACTCATGCTAATTGTTCAATACATTAGATGACACCTTCAAAACTATTATCTGTTCAAGCATTCGGTTAGAGCAGCCAAAAAGTAGATTGTTCCCTTTAGCCAGATCTTTAGCAGGAATAAATCAGAGAAATTCTAATAACTCTCAATGTTTCCTATTATGGGTTATGCATTTTGCCTTCCTGATAGTTTTTAGCAGCTATTAGAAAGATTTTACTTTTCTAAGACATGTGACTCAATATCATTTAAAGATAACATAACCTCACAGTAAAATTAAGAGAGGACCATGGATGGCTGCATAGCTCTTGTAAGCTTCGCCCTTCTTGCACTCACTTCCAGAACCCACTGGGTACAGTTTACCAGTCTCACGGTTTGAACTGCACTGGTTTACTTGCAGGCCAATGACAGCAGAGGGGCTGAACTGCAATTCTGAGTACAAATTGCTGAATCCATTTCTCAGGTAACGACACCAGCTCATGACATTTTCTACTCTATTATCAAAATCTATGAAGTTTTCACACATTTCAGTCTGAATGCCACTCATACCTACTCTGCGTGTAATCATCTTTTCCAGCCATAAAAAAAAAAAAAAAGGGTAATGTAAAAAAGACTGATGTCACTAAATGATGGTTATTATGCAGTAAGATAAAAAGGAGGGAAGGCAGGCAAAAGGCAGTTGTTGCTTTTGTACTCAAGGGTGTTCTATCCTTTTAAGCTAGCAGGAATCTTCAGTACGTAATTACTAAGAGCTGAAGCTTAAAGCATCCATGTAGTACACATACTTACTGAAATAGCAAACATTTGACTATTATTATCTTTTTAAAAATAAAGTTATATGTCATTACAGGACAGATCATATATTACAGGAGAGATTTGTATATTCTTTCCTTCTAAGAACATATATTTCATTGATATGGAATCAAATTACTATTTGACAAAATTAATATTTACCTTATCCTAATACAGTTGAGAATTTTCAATTACACTGATATAGTTTTACTTTTGTAATTCTGATAAACTGTTACCTTGACAACAACCATAAATGAACAGATTATTTCATTATAAATTTTCAGTGCAGCAGTTTAAAATTGTAATGGAAAAAAATATTTTTTAAAATACTTTGTATTTTTTTCTGAAAAGATAAAAATATTTAATTAAATCTCAGAAATGGAATGTCAGTATGCATTCTTCATCTTAAAATCTTATCATAATGCAGTCTTTTTTTTTAATACATTTACAAACTATTCAAGATTCACTTTGAACAACTCAGGAAACATCAAGAAATGGAAGAGTTTAGGAGTTGAAATCAAGGAAAGAATCATGTTCCAAAATATTCTCATGACAGAGAAAGTTTTCTATTCTAGTTCTGTTCATTTTATATTCATATATTTATATATCAACTTAATGTTTTTGATTAATTGATCATGAGAGTATTGTAGTATATTTTTTATTATATTAGATGTGTATGCTTTCAAAGTCTTCAATTAGTTTAAGAAAATGAAGATAGGCCAAAGATTTGCTATGTTGCAGCGAAAGAATGTTCAACTTCACTTAGCAGGAAAAACCAAGTAAAGTATTTTTATTAAACCACGATTTATAACTAACCAAGGGGTGAACAGTGACAATATCTCAAGAGAATTTCAGAGCAGACAGAATCTTAAAAGACATGACCTATTTAAGTAGTACCTTGTGCATTATAAAACCATACTCTCAGCTACACATTCCAGTTCCAGTGAAAATGCAGTATTTAAAAAAAATTATTTCTCTGCTCCTATAGACTGGAATAATAATTACCATTTTTATTAGTATGGGCAACGTCTGAATGTCACTGCCAGAAGCACTAATATACTGAATTTTATAAACATATCTCTACCTGATAACTTGAAAAACAAGCAACTATCCTGTGTTTTTGAAGTGCCAAAGACCTAACTAAATATAATTTCTGTATCTATTCTAGGGTTTCTTTTGATATCTATTAATCTGTCAATTCTCATATGCTTCTTCCAAAAAGAGACTTTGTGGGATTTTTGCAATATGTTATGAACAGGTATTCTTCCTGATTTGCTGATTCACATTAGAGGACTTGCATCTTTGATGGATTATGAAAAAGTGGATGAAACCATAAGTTAACAATGCAGTACAATAAACAAAATATTTAGGATTTCGCAGCTTTTTCTAAACAAAGTTATTCACAACAGATTACAGACCCATGCTTCCACAGTATTCAAAAACTTATCTTTTTATGCATCAAAAGCTGACAGACTGTCAAGGTAAATGACTGGCAAAGCCCCACATCCTAATTACCCAGTATAATCGGTATTTACTGTAATCCAGAAAAAAGCATCATTTGAGAGTAAGGACCACAATATGACTGTAATGGTCCAACAGAGTTATGTGTGATATCAGGAATTTTCAGGGTGTAGTAAGCAGACCCTATTTTTTCAAGCGTGGCTTCTTAACTGCCATGCCTACATTGAAGTCTTGGGCAATGCAGGCTTTGGAAAACTACTGGACAGTTTCCTATCTTTTTGTTCCCGAAGATGTACATGTCAGTTTTTTATATACTGTGTAGGTTCAATAAGAAAATTGTTTGATATAAACAACAGAGACTGAAAAATTTAGAAGGTTAGAAGTATAGAATGATGTGTTCTGAGCAGGTTAATTTCATTTGGAAGCTCAGGTACTACAATGAAGGCTCTGCAGCCCATATTTACCCCCTCATCTCCAAGAACACTTCATCTCTGCATTCTAAAAGTAATATTAAGTGCTTTCCTTGAACAGACTAATGAGCTACATGCTCAAATGATCTCTATAATTTCTTATTTTTAAAGCCATGTAAATGCAATAACATCATGCTAGCAACAAATTATGTTATAAATTTTACATAAGTGTACAGAAGTAAATCTGCAAGGTACCAGTCTCCATCTAAATGGAGTAATGGAGTTTTTTTAAACTGGAAAGTATAAGACTGACACCAATATGCTTACAATGAAAACAGCCTTTTATAGTTCCTCTCTTACCCCACCAAAGGACCATCTAATTTCTATTAAGTGAATTAAAATATAAGAGGCATAAATTCCTTTTTGCTATTTAGAATATTATTGACTTTTTTTTGACATCACAGATGACAGTAAATGTGATTAATGGCTGCTGATAATTGGAGTTTCATTCCAGTGGTTATTGCTTGTCAGTAACAATTAATAGCTCCACAAAAAACCCATTCATTTCACAATATTAAAGAATGATGGCTTCTGGGAATTATGCTAAACTAGCACTTTAAATTGGAATTTTAATTTTATAGTGTATTGAATAACAGTTTATGGTTTTTTAATAGCAGTGATGGTTTATTGGTGTACAGTAATCACTCTCATTACATGTATGTTTATCTGAGGAATTACAACTTTTATAGTCGTATTAAAAATAGTTGCATATTGCCATCTTTTTATAGAATGCTTTGGTCTTTATTAGTAAAGACTGTTTTGAATATCAGTTATGTAGGGTTTTTTTTCCCCAGCATTTGATAGGCAAGATGCAATGGTTAAGGGATGCAAAAAAAATGTTGTTTCTCAGTATCTAACACCATCTGGTATGGTGTGTGGCACAGCTACCCAGTTGCAAGTCTCCTGCCTACAGTTGGCTGGGCCAGGGATATAAGGCAGTAACTGTCTAATCTGATCATTTCCAGACTGTAGGAAGAGGGGAAATCTTCAATAGAGGGAAAGATACTGATTTTGGAGTGTCACTGAGAAGCATCCTCATCTTTGGGCTTTCTCCAGTCAATAACTTTCTTCAGTCAGAAGGAAAAAAAAACCAAACCAAAACAACACAAATTCAACAGGATCCGGGGAGAAGGAATCAAGGGCTGGCACAGAGGAGCACGTAAAGTAGAAAGAAAGAGTTCTGTAAGATAAAATGAATTGAAAATGCCATTTGAATCAGGACAAAACAGTGCATGCCATTTGATGTGAGAGACTGGAAAGGGTATAGGTCTTTTCTGTGACAACATTAATAGAGCAAATGTTTAAATTTCTTAACTTAGAAACCAGCAGGCTCTGAAGTCTAACAAGCTTAGAAGATGAATCTTGAAAATATAAGTATACTAATAAAAGTTCTGGCCCTAAGGAAGTCAGTGTATTTCTGACATTGACATCTATATTGTCACAATCTGAGTCATAGATGATCTAATGAAGTTCAACAAAGTGGAAAAGGGAAAAATGTAGAGAAAGTGCTTTATAAAGTTAACTTCTTAATTAGCAAGCCACATACTGATTTCATTCGCATAAGTCCTTTTGCCTAGGACTGTCCTTGACTTAAATTTTTTGAAAAGACTCCAAAATATTTCACTTTATTTCACTGTGCTTTTAAAATTTACTAGGAATTTTGATTAATTTCCTAATTCAGTTTTTCATACACAGATTATCTAATGAACCTCCCAAATAACAAACATTCTAGTATTCAGTCTTGTAATATTCTTCCAGACATTTAAGTTAACTGAGAGTTAAACAAGGTAAGATGAGAATCTATCCCATGAAGTTCTGAATTATTTTAGCAAACCAGGTTAAGGAAAAAGTCAACAGTAAAAGCGACTGTGATAATTCTAATTAAATTGAAGTCAAAACTGCAGCCCATTGCACATTCTATTTAATATAATAACTCTCCATCCACTAATGATAATTTCCAAGTCAGTGCCAAACTATAATTGAAGCCAATGAAAACAGGAGCAAGACCTTATTTATTACTATTTGCATAGTTTGGGCAAGTTTGCAAAAGCAGAAAATGGCAGTATATGTTAATGCTGGTGGTAGGGGAACCTCAAAAGATGCACTTTTTCACTTCATTAGAAAAACTGCAAGATGGAACTTTGAATGATTATACAGAGATATGTAAACCTTTTTAATTTTTTAACCTGACCTTGAGATGACTGTTCAGAAATATTTTTTCTAAAATTTTCATTATACTACTATTCATGATTTGTTGTATATTAGCACCTAACAGCCCTAATTAGTTATTGTTCCACTGTGGCAGGTGCTGCATAGACCATAGTAGAACCAAGTAAAGAATAAGATGGGACTAAATACAAAAAATAACTACCTTATGGCACTAAAGAAAAAAAAATTTAAAAAAAAATTGTTAGTGAATCACCAAAATTTTAAGTTATTGTCAAATGAGTCTATTGTTGGACTGGAGTCTTTTGATTAGGCTTCTTTAGTGATATTCCATCATACCCTTCTGATAGTCTTATAATGGTTGTGAGTAGAAGTTACTTTCTTCTTGTCATCCTTTTTTCATAGGAGTCTCAAATGTTGGATACAGAGCCCTTTCAAAGACATGGATTTTCTGAATTATGATCCATAAGAAGACTTTTTTAATTGGTTCAGATGCTTTTGATACAGATGGTTTTTAACAGAGAAGAACATTTGCTATGGTGTATTACCATATTGCTAATTCAATTTCTGTTTTCAAAATTTAGTATTTTACAAAACACCTAGGGGAGCTAAACGATTCCTCTCGGCACACGCCAGGGGAACGGGAAAGCCAATACATCTGACAGAACATGGAATGTCAGGCTCATCAGCTATCCTTTTATGGGTATAGATTCTAGCTTCTTTATGCCTTTCTAGTTCTTAACTGCACAACAGTTTTAGTGTGCCTTGGGTCATCTGATAATTAAAATATGGATACATTAAATAGCATAAAACTCATCAGAACACATATGCAAAAATGTGGAAGCTGAGACCCATCTTGTTTCTGCTTTGAATAATTTTTTTTTAGTTGTTGTTTTTTTTTCCTGCAACAACTGTAAATATTAAGAACAGCAAAGCCAAGTAGAGATGAGCTACAAGCAGAAAGGAGGAATAGGCCACACAAATACTCTCTTGTTGAATGATCTTGAGGTTGGCTGAGCATGTGTTTTAAACAGTGAAAACTTATGCTTGAGGAGCTCTCAATAAGCCATTAATTATATGTGTGATATCAGGAATTTGTTATGTGTGATGTCAGGAATTTTCAGGGTGTAGTAAGCAGACCCTATTTTTAGTCCATCTTTTCAGGGGATAATGTGTATCATAGTGGCTCTATCCAGAGAACTACTTGTATTACTATGGAGTAAAATGGGAATAAATTCCTCCAACATGCAGGACTGGGCTCAGAAAAATTATATTTGATATCACGGATGAAGACCATCTTTTACATTTACTCAAAAAGCTACAGCTTTTTTAAATTTTAGGATTTTTTGTTTATTTACTACTAATAAGTGTAATAAGTGTATGTTATTATTATAGTACTGGAGACTTTAAAAACATATTTTACTGCTGCTCTATTTACTCTTGCACTTTGTGGTTTCATTTCTGAGATGCTTGAAAAGCAGGATTGTTTCAGTTTACAATGCCCTTATTAAAAATTCTCCTTTCTGTTCCTGTCTTGCACACACACACACACAAACTAAAAAAAAAGTTTGGCCACAATTTTCAATAGAAAGCTTAGCAGTATTTGCTATAATTTCACAGCAAGGAAAAATGACAGTTTTCCTACAAGTTTTCTACAGTGATCTGTATCAGAAATTCTATATTCACATCATTGTTATGCTTATCAGGTGCATGGATTTCAGGCATTTGCCTTCTCTGACTTGTCCTTCTTACCTTCTATAACTTATGTTTAATAAGCAGTCAAAAGCTCCTTTGAGCTTTTCTAGCAGGAGATAATTGTTCTATATTCTCTGCAATTTCCTCTCCAGCACCATAACATACATCAGTTGCTAATCGTTAATTACTTTGTGCAGTTGCAGTTCAGTCTCCTGAGGAGTGAAATTAAATTCTGTGGTTTTAGCCTAGAAGAACATGGACTCAAAATACACACACACACTTCGAAGTTTTTCTGAACACTCATCAACAGAGTTCCTTGGCACACAGGACAGGGTGTTGCAGGCCCGACATTTTTTCCAGGTGACAGATGACTTGATGTTCACTGATTGCATCAGTGGACAGAGCTCTTTCTTTGCACCTAACACTGAGGTGGATACCCTCTCAATAAAAGACTGTTTAGCCACTCCCATAAGAGGGTGTACATATCACTATAACCAAATTATTCAGTAATTCAAAACAATTACTCATTCCATCTGAATTTTGTTTATATATTTGCCTGAACCTAACAGTCTTGGCAAGAGACAACTAACCAGCCTCGGAGCACTGTCATTTCAAGGAATGTAACACTTGAATTCATTCATCCTGGAAAGTTAAGGAGAGCACTGTCATCGTTTGCCAATAGAATAGCTAATATTTAAATGTGTGCACTGCAGAGAATAATTGGGTTTGCCCATTTTTACAAGAAATATTGCTGATCCCTATGTATATTGCATAAATTATGCCCAGATACTGTGGAAAACATGGTAAACAAAGCTGTCTAGAAATATTCCAGTGAAAAAGTTTTCTCAAGAAGACCCATTTTTATAAACCAGAAATATTTTCCTGCAGCATTGTGGATTTCCTGAATTTTCACTGAATAGAAATCAGATTCATAGGATCCCTTGTCTGGACTCCTTACAGTTTGCCACAAGAGATACAGATTTATTTTTTTTTTTTTTTTATTTAAGCAAATATGATCTGAGAATCAAATATAATCTGTGGGATTAATTCTTGCAAAATGTAAATCCTTTTCTAATAAGCTTTTGAAGGCTTCTTATTTTCTTTTTTCATATCTGGTTCCCAAAGCAATTTAGAGAATGACCTGTAAGAGGTACTTTAAATTTCTGAAACTGATGACTAACTGAAGTTACATCAGCATACAGCAGACCAAAAGCCACAAGTAGTGCAACTTTCAAGAAATAATTTTTGACACAGTGTTTTGACTGCTTTGGTAAGTTTACCTGATAGGTCTATGTCAGTTACAAATTATTTCTACTACAGAGTAGACTTTTTGATTTGTATGATTTTTATTAGTAAGAATAAAAACCCATTAGGATAAAGGCTTTTTTCCTCATGCTAGATAGGGAGCTTAATTAGCATAAATTTAATTCTGTGAGCAACTCTCTCTTAATCTCCCTTATTTCATAGAAAAGCTGCTGCCGAGACATTTTGCCATCATTTTCTTTCCTATAGGACAAATGCACCTTGACCTCCTCCTCTCTTTTCCATTACAAACAATTTGTATGAAGTTTTTATATTGATCTGAGGTTTGAAAAAAACAAACAAAAAAACAACAAACACACACCCATACATTTCAGATTTCATTACATCAATTTACATTACAGTCCCATCTGAGTTATCCCCTTCAGCTAGTTTTAGTAGTTCTAGGCATCCTAGACAAGTTCCCGCTGTCTTATTATTTTTATTAAATAGTATAAGCACCCTTTGTTTATTTTGTTTCTTTGAGAGGGATGAAGACAAAGCACATATTGCTTGGATAACCTTCTGTTACATTTAAAATTAGAGTCCATACTCTTAAATTGTAAGACTTAGTTTTCTAAAACATTTATAAAGATTTATTTTCTAAAGTAATTAAAGCTATCGACCCCAACTCATGCAGACTTTGTAACACTCTGAATCACAGCAGAGGCACTCAAATTTTCAGTGGAAGTGTGATTTTTACTTTGGTTGGAGAGTGTAATTTCACTAGAAAAATATTTCCATTTAGAAACATTTTGGACTTTTTAGTATAGAAATTGTAGCATTTGTGTTGGGAAATCATTCTTTGGTAAGAATGCTTCTTGAGCAAAAAAAAAATGACATAATCACTTTAAAAGATGACCAATACAGTAACAGTTTTCCATCTGGAAACATGTAAGATAACAAAGTACAAGATAAATGTGCTTTAAGTGTTGCCCACCATTTTTTTTTCAAATGAGAAGCATAAACAAAGAGCTATGGTGATACTTTTTTTCAACTTTATAATTGATTCTTAATAGCAAATGCTTGTAGACAATCCGTGTGATAAAAGACTTGCCTAGAAAACATCAAGGTGGAGCCGAATGCTCACAATATATTTTTGATTATGTGTGTTATAGTCTCATTTACTCCATTTGCTTCTTACAGTTGCCAAAATAGTTTAAAATATGTGGAAAAATCATAATTTAAAATATAATTTTAAAATAGGCATATTTGGAGCAGTAATTCAAGTTTTTTGCAACTTTTCTCATGTGAATGTCCTCATTAGCAAAAATAACATCAGTGTATTGTAGATGTTGGGCTGGAGTGTTGATCTGCTTTAGGGGAGGCTCTATAGAGGGACATGGATAGATTGGGTTGATGGGCCAAGACCAATTGTATGAGATTCAACAAGATGACATTGCTAGTTCCTGCACTTGGGTCACAACCACCCCATTCATGCTATGGACTCGGGGAAGAGTGTCTGGGAAGCTGCCCAGTGGAAAAGGATCAGGAGTGTAGGTCAACAACTACCTAAGTGTGAGCCAGTAGTGTGCCCAGGTGGCCAGGAAGGCAACAGGACCCCGGATTGTATCAGAAATAGAGTGGTCAGTGGGACTAGGGAGACGAATGTCCCCTGTACTCAGTGAGGCTGCACCTCAAATACTGTGTGCTGGAGAATCTCCAGAGAAGGGCAGCAAAGCTGGTGAAGGGTCTAGAGTACAACTTTGCCTAAAAAAAATGCTTTTCCATTTCAAAGGGAACTCGTGAGAAATGTAGCAACTCCTGCAGAAGGCTTCTCTACTGCTATTATATTTCACTTAAAAGGTAATGGAAAAATCTACCATTTCAAGATGCAGCAGTGTATTTAGTGTCCTGCACTGCTCTTTTACTAAGAGAGAAAGGCCTTCTTCAGCAACATGGTTAGTTGTATAATAACTCTATAATAAATCAAGTCAAAGTTACCAGTTTAAGCCAGAGTTACAAGTAAACAAAATTGAAAGCATATTTCTTAATTGATGGCTAAATGCTGGAACTTCAAACCACTTACTACCTGTGTTAGGGTGTTTGGGTGCCATATATGTGGGGTTTTGCTGGTTAAAAAAACATAATGTTTAAAGCTACGTGTTTAATTAATTCTTTATTGTGTTCCACTCTGCTGTATACTTTACTTATAAGTTAAATTCTCTGTGAAGGAAATCCAAAATTGCTGTTCATGAAGTCTGAAATAAAATATATTTTTGATATAAGCCAACAATTTTCAAGTGAACAGGGCCTTCATAAAACATATTTTAACACTCCTGTAGATTAATAACATGTTAGCACAAAAAGACATGTTGAAATTAGTTCAATTATCTTTCCATCCCAATTATAGTGTGACATTAAGTCTTGTGACATTTAATAAGAAAGGCCATTTCACCCATGGCTGCCTCAGCTGCTGACAATTTGTGCAAGTGTTCTCTCCTATGAAACTGTTCTAAAAGGCAGCAGCTCTCTCACATGCTCATATTTCTAACTGCCCATGTAAATTAAATAAGATGCAGCAAAATATGTAAAATTGTTCATCATACAATTACCTGATGTCTTGACTACAGACAGAGGAATTAACCAGGATGGCATAAATCCTTTTTGTAATTGCAATAGCGTTAATGGATGCTAATAAGAATAACTAGAGTACAAAATATGGTAGTATTTGCATGTAGATATCTCTCATTTCTTTATAGGGTTTCAAATTTCTGAATATGAATTGATAGGCTTAAATACCTTCAGTTTTTCATTAAAAGCACTGTCATTAAAGAAAACTTCTAGTGACACCACTAAATAAGCCACTGGAATAAATCTAGTGTTGTTTTCCTCAAGGCAAAACTTACTTGTCCTGTGGTCACATGCATTCCTTGTCATAGATTATAAAGCAATCTCAGCTGACTGCTCATCTAGCTCCAGAACTGGAAGGTGAATAGCTTGCCATGTATCTGAAATAACAAGCCTTGATAATAGGCAACTGTGGCTACAAGATTTGAGCTATAATTTTCATGCAGCACCAAGAAACAATATATGAATGTATCAGCTAGCTCTAGAGATGTCTGGAGGATTTTTGCAGCAAATCCCACTGCATGGTTGTGTAAGACAACACTCAAAGCATTTCCATTAAGTTCTATCTCTAAAAGTTACAAGTATATTCAGTCTGGTGTATTTAAGACCATCATTTTCATATTTTCAGATAACTATGGAGTCACACACTTCAGTAAATGGCTTGGCTTTTCAAAATGAGTCTGAGTTTTTACAGCAATTTCCTTCATACTCCATTACAAAATAGAATTTTATAGTAGCATGACATCTGGTCTACTGTTTAGGTAGGACAGATGTTTCAAATCAAGAGCAGACTGTTTACTGCGGGTAAAACCTCCTTGAAAGTCACAAGGACTAAAGGATTGCATACTGCCCCATTAAAAACTGGGTAAACTAATTCTTGCTCATGGTAGAGATCTTATTTTTTATTATTACTCCATTCTTCACAGCGAGAGCTACTTTGCAGTTTTCTCTGATGTTACAACAAAATAAAGTATAGGAAAATCTGTTAACAAAAGGAGAAATTAGAAGCTTAATCTTGTCAATATTTTCAAAAGATAAGAAAAAAGCAGCTACATTTTAACTATACTATGAAGATCACATGCTTTGATGGATTTGTGGGTGGAGAGAACAGTGTGTGCCTTCATGTACATTGGTAAAAGTTAATCCAGCTGCTCCAACTTCAGGGCATGCCACACACTGCTGAGCAGGATGGATAAATGAATGAATCATTAAGCCACAATCCTCATCCTTCTTTGAAAATCATAGTTATTTTTGGTACCAAGTTATAAAAAGTGATCTTGCAGAAAAATAGTAGAATAGAAATAAGCACAGTGCAAAATCCTCTGAAAATGACAGAAAACAGTGCTTTCACCGAAGATGCCCCTGGCGAGGGCTTTATGCCAATATCAGATTTCATGCACCTTTTCATATAATATCTCTATAAAGCGTTTATGCCTAATCTAGAAGAAGATAAAGTGTTTACATTTGTGGCAGGAATAGATAAAACCACAACCAGCAAAACTCACTAGGCAAGTAAAAAGGGGAGGAGTGGAAGCATGGTGGTGAAATCAAAACAATTAAACGAAGGTTTGCCTCTTACTTCTAGTAGTTCTACGTACAAAACCATTTTTCTCTTTTCATTTCAATTTCTTAAGATACATTTATAAGAAGAGTTAGATTTGATTGCATATAGAGTACTGAAGTCACCAACATTTCTTTGGCACAGCTGTAATTTCTTTAGAAACTAAATACATAGCTAACACTTCATTTTAATGCCAGAGTGAATAGATTTGCAATCCTTCCTAGCATAAAAAAGCCACAGGGACAGGACTAGCTGTTGGGACTGAGCTGTCAGCTGCTCGCTTCAAAGCTTCTTGCCTCTGCATATACTGGGTGAAATAGATGCCAACACTGAACAGTTGCTCTCTTTTTGCACAATCCTTTTCTGCTGACATTCTGGATCCTCATGTCCTTTCAGGAAGGAGGAGCCAGAGTTACCAGTACTTCTGGCATACAGGTACTGTCCCTACCTCCTCCTCTTGAGGTTGGTGGCAGAAGCAGAAAACCCTGCTGTTCCTGGGACCTTCTCAGCATGCTCTATGGTCCCATTGCCCCTGCATCCCACAGTGGCATCTTGGGTATAGGGAATGGAGTCCCCAGGAATGGATTTTATCATGGCATTTCATCATCTTCTGTTACAGCAGAAAGTAAAGTTCTCAGCTATAGTAACTAAACCTAACTCCCTCTAGCTGCATCAGGATGAGATCCATCCTGAGCAGAAGGAAGGAAGAAGAGGCTCTCAGAAGCAGGGCAGGCTGTAGCCTCTGTACAAAGAAAGGGAGAAAAGAAAGCCATACCCATCAGCCCCCTTTTACTTGTCTTGACATGCATTGACCCTCCCATCCAATTCCTCGAATCTTCACTTCCCTTACAAACCTCTACCTCCCACCTCATTGAATGAGCCCTGCTCTGCCTGTGTTGCAAAACACATTTTGAGAAGTGTCAAAGCTCACATTGAAGGCTTCAGTTTGTGGGCTGTTGTTGCTATGGCCTTTCAACAAGGGCAGAGAAATATTTTGCTTTTTGAATGTGCACCAAGCAAGTATTCAATTAAAGTGAAAATTCATGGTTCTATTCTGCCTCTATACAAGCTCCTGGGAAATTGCCCTACAATTTTTATGTTTTGCAATTATAGGTCTGATTTCTATTTAGGCTTCTAGAAGTCCAAAACTACTTCATCAGTTATATTCTAGAAGTATAACAGATCTCTCCAGATGCAACACATTGTTAAATTCTGCTTTCTTTCTAAACGTGATTCTTCCACTGCGATGACAAATGCTTTTTACACCAGGATTCTAGAGTCATTTGCAAAGCTAGGAAATGCAATCTGTCATTTTTCCTGTTCTTCACAGAAATTAATGGAACATTGTTTAATTCGAAAAAGCATATAAGCGGAGTTTTACTGATAAATACCTTGATGGAAGTCCATGTTCTCATCACTACAGCTGAATTACATTAATGGACATGATGGGTCTGATTTTGCTTCTTACAAAGTCTATGACAGCTTGTCAGCTTTCATTTAAAGACTAATCCCTAGAAAACTTTCTTCTTGATATCTAGCACACCACCTTTTAATACATCCCTATTATTATCAATCTAATAACATGATATAAGCCATGCTCAGAGAGTCCAAAACACTACCCTTTGCTCTAAATACATGGCTGGGACTTCTCCTTGTCAAATATTGAGTTGTGAGTGACATAACTATCACCAACTGTCACTATTGGACAAACCGACATAGATGGAAAAAAAAGCACAACAAAAAAACAACAAACATAAAATTTTCTGATCCCAAAAGCATATCTGTTTTACTGTATCAGCTGTTTTTAGCAAAATACACTCTCCCTACAACCTCAACTTCTTGTCACAGATAAAACACGACCATTACAAACATTTTCAAGTAGTGATGATGCCATGGTAACAGGCATAAATATTATTTCTTGCCTGTACAGAGACATATATTTACTGGGAGGGTTAAGGGAGAGTATTCCACAAGAAAAACAGCTCCTGCAAATTCTAGTCCCCTGCTCATGTCCCCGTGAAAAATTTTACAATTTTATATTTTATTTTAAATAAAGTTATCTCTCTTATTTAACATAAAGAAAATAAGATTTTATTCACCATACAGGAAAATTGGTAAGTAAGGTATGGTAAGTGCTGTCAAGTGCTTACAGATCCTATTCAGTTATTCTAATCCTAGATGAGGACCACAGTAGGAGACTTCCCTGTGTGAAGGCATTGTGAAGAACACAAGGAAATGTTTTTTAAAAGGCTAGAGTAGTATATAGCAATGTGAATAATAGAAAGGGTACATAAGTCAAGCCTTTATTTTAACTGGCAGTTTAAGTAGCTTTTCATTCAACTTTCCATAGCCCTTTCCCATAGGTTTATTCTCTCCCATCCTATAGTCTCACTCTTCCATAAACATTGATAAGTGTTTTCACATACCAAGGAAGGTGCAAGTGAGCCCTCTGACAGCCCTCAGGTGTGCCAGCAAACAGTTATTTGTCAGCTGCAGGAGGGCCTGTTGGTGTGGAACAGGCAGGCAGCTGCAAGTGTTTGGAGCCCCACTGACTTTATCCATTGAAAAGACTTTCCTTAAAGCTTCAAATGAGGCAACTGTGATAATTATCAAATGCTTCAGGGTAATGCTAAACAGAGTTCTGAAGCTATGACAATAGAGAAATAATTCACTGTAAACATACATACCTGATACTAATGCCCGAAGGTGGAAAATATTTACGACAAACTACAGCTAAAATTTGATTCAACTGCCATTAAAATTGATGGGAATTTTACCCCTAGCTTCCATGGTAGCAGTTCATAAAAAATTTATTTACTGGGGAAGGCAGAAGTAATTCATATGTATGACTGCAGGAATGCTTATACATATGCATACAGATATTATAGCTCAGTACATTTCTTTTTTCCAGAGTCAAGGTACTTGAAAAAAAAAACCACCACCAACTCTGTTCTTTGTCCAATTTTATGCTCTTACATTCTTATGATATATTTTAGTATCATGTCTTCATGTTTCCCATAAGCTTTCTTTTATGTCTGAAAACACACCAGTAATAACATCTTCATGCTCTTGTGTTTCTACTATAAGTTAAATTTATATGTATGCACATTATGGCCAAGTTTGTTAAAAAACACAACCTTATCTTTGAAATAGGATTTGAAATTCTGTACTCTCTTTAAATGCCAAGAGTAATTAGAATTCAGGACTTTCATGCAGTTTATTTGGCTTTTTAAAATGAAGAATTAGAAGTTTTATAGCGAATTCAAATGAACATATTACATGGTTTTATCTGAAAATGCAGAGTCAGATTCAATTAAACACAATTAACCTCAGAAACTGCCACGACTCTGAGGGTGAATCATATCCCTCCCCAGCAGTCAAACCTTCATGCAAGGAGATAGTTTCTTAATAGGCATGTACGTCCTTCAGCCCAGAGGGACTGACTGATGAGTTCCCCTAAATATCCACATTGTCCATTTAACATCACTGCAGGTAACTTGTGCAAATGAAGCACAAGGACTCTTCATCTTTACAGGAGTTTCTTGTGCTTAATGGGTAGAGGAATGCAATGACTAGTGAAGTGTACATTATATAGGACCAACTACATGTTATCTTGGAAGAAGGGAAGCAAGAGCTGCAGACTTAACTACTTCAATGTGAATATAATCATCATATATTTTAGAAGAGGATTAATTTTTGTCTCTACAAATACAGAATTAACAAATCCAACTCCTAAAAACCCAACAGCTCAGTCAGCATCAAGTCAGTTGATGGAATTTTGCCAGCACTAAATCAATAAAAATTTACAGAAGAATAGCAATACACCTATAGAAGATACTTTGTGGATCATAAATAAGTCAGTAGGTAATGGCATCTTGGCCTCTATTACTTGCTCCAGCAGTATAAGGAAGACCCTGCACTGATTTAAAATAACTATCTTAGTATTCCATTGTAGTTAGGGTCCTTCAGAGGAAAGACTCAACAGGCTGCCCCTACAGAATATATCAAGAATAAGCCTTCTCCAGGATGCAACTCTAGGGGTATCTTGGGTTTTCCAACTGTACCCCAGTTGGGAGCTGGGGGGGAAAAAAAGAAAAGTCTATAGATCATCTCCATTTGCTCATTTCCTGGATTGTTGCATTAAGCTTAAAACATATGACTTTTTACATCTCAAATTCTGTCATCCTGCAGCAGGTACACATTTATGTGAAGTTATATTCCAAGTATTCAATTTAGCAGAGCCACATGGTTACCAAAGACATTTTGTCACTTCTGGTTGTCTATCCATTGAATAATTGTTCCATCCCTCCGAGTGCCACACTGATTTTCCCAGCTTTTATTCTAAAATATATTTCTTCAGACATATTGAAAAAAAATAATCCATGTTCTTCTATAAAATCTGTTTTATCTGAAAAGCAATTAAAATATCAAGAAGTGCATGTAGTGAATGGAATGAAAAGAGATGGATTTTGGCTGTTCATATGCTATCTGAGGGGCAGAGATGGAGTTAAGAAGCCTTAAACTACCCAAAATGTAAAGAATCCTGCTTGTGAACTGAAAGATGGAAAACTTAAAATTTCAGAGAAAGGATTTCTGAAAAGATGTAACACATTGAAAACACCATATAGCTTCACTAATCCCCAATTTAGTAGTAGGATCTCATAAGATTTAATGCTAGTGCTCTTTCAACAAACATTTAACCAGGGAGCCAAAGCTGCAGTACATTTACTAATAAAGGGGAAGAATATTTATATTCAGAAATGAAAAACATGACATATATCTGATGGAGTAGTGATAAAATATGTCTAAAATCATGTCTGGTTGAAGAGGAAAATTCTGAAAGTATTCATCCAGACAAACTATGAAAAACACTGATGTGTTGCATATTCAGTGATCCTAAGTAAAAGCTGGGTAAGAAACCTCAGACAAATTAGAAACTTCATTCTGGTCACCCTAACCTCATCTGAATGACAACCTAAAAAATTATTTTCTGTTTTTGCAAGAAAAAACAGACCTACTGGTATGTCAGCTTCATAACTGTTAAGCCTCCTGCCCAAACTTCCCTTAACAAACACCTGTATGCCTTTCAACTGGGCAACTCATTAGTTATGTATCAGTGAAACTATAAGGAAAAAAATGTTGTTTCCACTGTATCAGTTTGACCTCACCTCTTTCCCTCCCAGACATCACCCTGGCTGCCTTGCTGCTGGCTATTTTACAGCAGTGTTTCTTTTTTTTTTTTTTTTTAATCTTTGAATAGTCATTTCACTGTGATGGGGTAATTTCATGCACGCTCCATATTCCAATTCCTACATCTGACAGTCATCTTCTGTCTCCTGTCCTCTGTCACAGTGCAAATACTTCAAACAAAGTAAATTGTTAAAAGTGGGGTTGAAATGATCTCACTTGCTCCCTCCCTCCCAGAATCTTATTGAAGGTATTTTTAAAATACCAACAGTCATATCTACAACTGTCTAATAAATACCAGTCTTGTATCAAAAGTTTTATTTTCTATTTTATTGGGAATAAAAGCATTTAATTTAAAATAAAATTGTTTTCTACTTTAGTCCACTTACAGCTGTGAAAAAGTAATTTTTCACATATCTTTAGTTGTCAGATATTTTACTGTGTGGTTTTTTTGTTGTTGATTTTGGTTTGTTTTTTTATCTTGTAACATAAAAGGATGTATCTCTGCATTTCAAACACACAGAACGATGCATAAGTTTATCCAGTAAAGAACCTGACCCATTGTCTGGTTTATATCTGTTTCTTTAGAGATGATCTTTCAATGAAACAATTACCAGAACATTCTATGTCAAAGTATTCTGTGGTAAACAGAAAACTGTTCTGCACAGAGACTAATACTTTAGCACATCTTCAAAGTGACCTGTGAATGAATATGATGTTATGAACATCATCTATGAATGACATAGATGATGTTCATAACTGGCTTTTGAGGAAGAGCACTGACACTACTACTTCTATCACACACTAATTCACACTGTGAAGTGAAATTATATTCCAATACAATAACCTGTGGCTTCTAACAAAATATTAAAGGGATATCACAGCTGGTCACTTCCTTAAACTATGAGATAGAGAGTATACCAAGTACCAAAGGAGACAGTGCTATGGGAAATGCAGGTGTGTTTATATAGCACAGTCCTGTTGCAGAAAGATGCAAAGTAATTGTAACTGAGGGAACAGAAGCATTACATTTGTACCAGTGTGGTCATGCATCCAAGACACCAATTAAGAAACTTTTCCCTTTTGTCCTTTCTGCTTAGGTCTAGCCAACGTGAGGTATAGTCCTGATCTGAGCCTGTTATTAAGCAACATTAACACTTACTATACAGTACTTTATGATGCACATACAAACTGATCGCAAACAGCACACAGCACTATCGAAATGTCCCTCTGATATGTAAAAAGGCATACATATGTTGTCTTTTTTTGCAGTGATACTTATAAAATATTATTTCTTTTAGCTGATGGGAAGACATTTTAATATTCAAAAGTGTAGTATATAAATTCTATATTTAGATTCTAAAATGCTTTAGGACAAACAAAATCTAAAACATTTTAGATAAATATGCTTTTATGACTATATCTATGGTTCTAAAATTGTATCCATGGTGAAGAAAAAAATATCTATTATCTAGCATTTTTTTTTAAGTGTTTTCTAAACAAATAGTAGCTGTTTACATTTCAGATATCCTTTTAGCACCAAAATGTTGCATTTCCATGTTGATATCAGCTACTACAAAGCATTTTTATTTAACTGTAGTAGGAAGAGCTGTTTGTATGTTCTGGTGTTGAGTAACTAAGACCAAAAAAAAAAAAAAAGACAGCAACTCACAGTCTAATAAAACAGAAAAAAAAAAAAAAGAACAATATTGGGAGGGAACAGAGGAAGAACTTGCAGAAGAATATTTTTAAGATAAATATACAAGAAAGAATAAGGGGTTGCAGCAGATAAGTATGTGTAGTTTTCAAACAGGAAATTTAATTCTGACAAGATATAAGGAGAAGCTTTAATGAAGACATCCTCTGGAGAAAAGGAGGCTGTGGACTGACCTCATTGCTCTCTACAGCTTCCTGAGGAGGGGAAGTGAGCAGGGAAGTGCTGATCAAAAGATCACACCTCCCTGATATCCAGCAATAGGGTGCATGGGAATGGTTCAAAGTTGGGAGAGGCTTAGACTGGATATTAGGAAGGATTTCTTTACTGAGAAGGTGGTCAAACACTGGAACAGGCTTCCTAGATGGGTAGCTGATGCCCAAAGCCTGTCAGTGTTTAAGAGGCACAATATTTAAGAAGACAGTGCCCTTAATGATATGCTTTAAATTTTGATCAGCCCTGAAATGGTCAGGCAGTGGGCCTAGGCCTAATCATTGTAGGTTCCTTCCAACTGAAATAACCCACTCTAAAACCAAAAGAAAATAGAAAAATAAGGAAGCAGGAAGGAGAGGGGACTGGCAAACAGTGAGAAGGGCAGGAGAGAAACAATACTAAGGGAAATGTTCAAGACAGGCATGATGTAGGGAGAGGAGGGGTTAGGGAAAAGCTTCTTCCTCAGGAAGTCAGAGGGGACATAAGTGAGAACAATAAGAAAATTAAGTTTAAGTAATAGGAAAAAAAAGTAAATGTTAGAGAAACTACCCTGTCATGACAGGGCAGAAGAAAGGACAGGGCAGCAGACCTGGAAATAAAAACTGTCAGTGAAGCGTGAGGAAGGGAGAATAACATTTGCTTTCAATGTGCTGGCTTTGTGATGATGATAGAACACAGAGGAAGAATGTGGAGGGGAAAAAAGCTAGATAATGAACCTGAGTGAGGGATGAATGATGAAGTGTTGGGGAGCTGGATGTCATCACTCCTCATTGCAACACTTGAACTAATTAAGTTGTCAATCTCATGTGGGATATGGCAGTGTTTTTAAAGCTGGGTGTAATATCCTACCAAGGTTGTGTGGATGCTTTGCACTGTACACCACACAGATATAACCTCTCATGCCCTATGCAATCAATATCCTTCATTCACTGACACAATTGTCCTTGCAATCCTGGTGACCTTTGATAGTCCCCCCCTTCCAAAACTCTTTTCTTACTCAACCTGTGTCCTTCAACAAGTCATCTCTTTATGCCACCAGAATGGCAATTCACAGAAAAAATTGGATTATGCTATAGGGAATGCAAAAACTAGATTACACTATTTGGACATGCATTTTAATGAGTAATCTGAGTTTAACACCAGGTTAAACTAAGAAACACACTAACTGAATAAGAAGTACAAGACAGAAAAGATGGCAAGTACTCTTCAGAGTAAAACTAGTGCTTTCTTGCTAACTGGTGCAGGGAGGGTTCCCCATTGCCTTATGAAATTAAAAAATTAGATTTCTTACAGTTCAGTCCTGTCCAAGATAAATGGACATACTTCTATGCTGATTTGGACACCATTAGCACAATCTTACAGGGATGAACGTGCTAAACTGCAGCTACTTAGATAGAAGATATCCCTCACAGTTAGGAAGGCCAAGATGCCCTAAGCCAAAAGGTTCTTCTCACATCTCCTTTTCCCCAGTGCTTTCTGAAGTTGCATGCAGACTTCTGTGCCTTCATAGGCTGCACTCATGCTTGTAGCCCACGCAAACTCAACTCCCTGAAGTGCTAGCTAAATACAGGGGGGTGCCATCAGACACATAGGTCGTATCATTGTCATTGAGAGTGCCTAATAAAGGAAATGTGTACAGGCTGCTAGGACTTGCTGCCTTTTTCTGCTATGCTAAATAGCTATAGCATTCATCCAAAGACTAAGAATGAATAGCCTTTTCAAGACATGCCCTAAGATAAATAAATAGGTAGATAAATAAGTACATGTAAGTGCAGCATTTATCCAGGAAAAGGGTTAAAATTTTGGGTCCCTAGTGACACATGGCAGACATAATGTCAGCTAGGAAAAAAAGGAGCAAATTCAAAGATGTTCCTAATGATACACAAAATTCTAATTAAAAAGTTTCAGCAAGCACTGAAATTTGTTTTCCACTGGTATTATGTCATGCATATTGGGTTTAATGTGTAATCACTGCTAATCCAGTCCAAACCTTGCAGTATCAGCAACATTTAAGGCAGACCATAACTGGAATTACACAAATAATGAGGACAGCTCAGAAAGGAGTTTAAAAGGGTCTTCTAAATATCATTCAAGACAATAGAGAGATTACAAGAAATTCTGTGACCTCAGAAAACTGTCAGTCTCACTTGTTTTCTGTCTTGTACTCCTTCCAGCCTAATTGAGATCTGTGCAGCTGGGTGCAGTGTCTGTTCCTTTTAACCAAATGTCATATTGGGGAAATATGTGTCAACACAACTGATACAATTCTTTATATCTTTCCAATAAAGATTCTTTATTCCTTTCTACAGTCCAGAGCAGGACTTGTGTGACTGTAGATGCCTAATTCAGTTGTTGTTATGGAAAGGAGAACATATATGTTTAAACTTTTTTTTTTTCCTTTCTTAGTACTATTTCTTCTTTTGCTCTTTATAAACAGATATACATGTACACTTTTTAAGATCTCTTAATATTAATAGTTAAATATGATCATTTGCTTATATTTTGATTATTTTATTCTGAAAAAAAAAAATAGAAGCATCTGCAATTGCTTAAAATTACCTACTCATGTGGCTTTATTTTAAAGAATAAATCTCAGTAGTTTTCCTTAGGACCCCAGCTGAGTAACCAGTTAATGATTTTCCTTAGTTTCAAAGGATACATTTGCAGGACCAAAACACATTTCCCAAAAAACAGAAGGCCTCATCCTGACTGGAAAATTAATCTCAAGTTGCATGAAAATAATAATTTCACCCTTTTCTATAAATAGACTGCCAAGACAGGCCAATGAATTTCAGAAATACATAGGGACACTGCTGTTAAATTACATGAAAATCTGAACATACAAGTTCCTTCATCATTTTCTTCCAAAGTATTCTAAAACCCCAAGTTAAGTGTATTGTAATGTTGCACCAGTACAGACCTGCTTGCTTCTCTAAAAGGCCACCAAAATGCCACTGAAGTTAAAATGGATGAGTTAACCTTTTGAGAAGTACTCACAGCACCACAATTATTCTGACCTTTGACTGTACAATCCTTTAACTTTTCAAGCTATTCATTTAATGCCCATTTGTATTTTTTAGAATTATTACTACATGATGGAAAACATTTGTTTGCCAGTCCATCACTATGACATGTAGCTGTTTGCAACAACAAAGTATTTGGTACAGGCTGTTTTAATTATTTAATCAATAATAAATGAGACAAAGACCCAGATGCAAAGGAGACAAAAACTATGGGAGGGGCAGAAGCCTACAGTGAATTGGCAGAAATTATTTTTACAACCATCCTCATACTTAAAACTGTTTTGATGGATAGTGTTGAGATTAAAGGAAAAAAAAAAAAAAAGCTGATGCTTGTTATGGCTTATCATTCTGCAAGAAGCAGAGAAGAAAGGCCTATCTCCATAGCCTTGGAGCCTTCAATTCAGCTGTGAGAGTAGGCGAAAGGTCCTCATCCCACTAAATGCTGTAGGGCTAAGGTAGAACAGGGATTCTCATCTTGACAGTGTTCATAATAAAAAGGTACTTTCATTATCATCATATAACAATATCTTAGCCACAAACAGCTTCCAGGTTTGGTGACTGATAAATCTCATCAGTAACCTCTCTCCTCCACTGATAACAGGTTTAATTCCATCAGCAGCCTATTAGTTGCAACACTAGTGACAGTACATTTTGGTCAGCAAAGTGACTTCACAGCCCAGGTCATCTCAGGCATTTGTCCATGTGCAGGACAGGTTTTCTACATGCCTGCTCTCTGACTGTAGAAGATCTGAGTTTGTAATGCCTTTTCAGCTAGACAGTGTCCAGTCCAGAAAGCTGAGGAAGTCAGAACACAGATCTGTCCAATTTCTACATAGGAATCATACTTGTAATGCAAGAAGAAACAGACCCTGATGGCTAAAGTAAATACGAAAATCAGATGTGAGATTGCCACATAGAGCCAGTAGAAGAGTGTAGCAACAAAACTAGTACTCGTATTAAGATCCAGTGGCTATGATAGTGCTTTTTAACCTACTTTTCTTCTCAATACCAGACTGTGTAATCAACATAAGGTCTTAAAAGTTACTCAGGTATAGAGGCCAAAAGCATCCAGAAGTTATCAGTTCAGTTACACACACTTCTGTCAGCTCTTCCTTATCACCTGGATAATTTGTATGCAATTTGAAATGGCAAAATGGAGATGTCAATTTGAAAAGAATGCAAATTAGACAACTCAAGTAAAGACAAAAATAAAGGTATCATGAGCCAACTCTTATATCTGGAGTAAATCTCAGCAGCTGCAATGCACAGACCATGAAGCAACAACAAAAACGACACCCAGTGTTTGTAGCTCTGTTTAAGAAAGTATTGTATTCACATTACACCTTTTGATTAACAATATTATTTTAACTATTTCATAGGAATCTTACGGTAGCTCATAATGTCTCTTGCAGCAAGCTGAAAGGGTAAGCCTCTCCTTCCTTTATAAAAGAAATAATTTTAAGTTATTTTGCTGCTACTGTATGATTTACTGCAACTATATACTGTCTCTCATTTATCTAACATTCTCAGGATACGTTTTACAAAGAAATGTGGGAGTTGGCAGAAAAAATCATCCCAGCATTGATTATTTCTTTTCAGCACACAGAGATTGTGACAAGTCAGTCTTGCACTTAAAACCTTGAGGAGATTTTAGTGAATAAAGAAACAATGAATCTTCCAAGAACTTCACTAGAAACATATCAACTTAAACCTAGAAACATGTTTTAGTGGAAGGGAAAAAGCCATCACTAAAGTTTCTAAAGAGGTGAGGAAAATGACACATTAGCAGGTTTAAATCACAGAGGAAATGAAGCAAATATCAAAAGAGAAAAGTTGACTGCTGTTTCCCAGTGGAAATGGCTTAAAGATGCAAGAGTGAGATCTTGCAACAAACCTTTTGAGATCATGTCTGCATTGCAAAACTATTCACAAAGGATAAGTAGATTCTCATCCTCCTGCCTCATCCTTTGCACAGGGTTCAGAATCAAAGGCTAGATATTGAGACAATCCATTCTCAGGCTGTTCTCAGTCTGAACAGCAGGAATCTAATGCAGCCATTTGTGAACATGAAGAGCTAAAGTGGAAAGTTATTATGTCAGAACAAAAAACATCCACAAAGACCTACATTAGATATGTCATTAAATGATCAGATTAAATATATAAGGACATCTCTAACATTAAATATCATATCCTATGAAGTCAAGTCATAGAATTTTCCTTTTAATGGAACCCTGAAAACGTCAGTTGTATCCCTGTACCATTTCATCCATTTGACACCTTGACTGGCTATCAATTTAATACTTTTCAGGAAAAAACTGTAAACCTGTGACGATTATTTAAAATAAAAGTTCTCATCAGGTCTGCACCGATGAAAACAAGCACCACCTGTATTTACTCCTGCATAAAGTAGGGCAGTGGGGTGCAGATCTGCAGAAAGCCACAACCATGCTGTCTGTAAGTACATCAAAGTACATCAAAGAAAGCAAAGAGAAAGAGCATCACAATTTTATATATATATAAGAATTTGCCAATGTGTCAAAATCAAAACATTATATAGAGAACTGAATTATTTCAGTAAAATTATAGAAGTCAAAAGCAGATTTCCAGTGGAAACTGAGAGCCTTCCAAAAGGAGGTTTTCTGTCAGCACATTTACCCACTTAACTGGTAACTTGCTGAAGACTGAAATATAGAAACTAGCAGTCTGAAACATGCAGCTGTTGCATTTACCATCTCTTCACACAGTTATCAAGCATAAGCCTAAATAACTTAATTCTCAGAGTACTGCAATGTAAAATGCCCACATATTTCAGAAATGAAACATTTTCACGTTTCTTACATTGTCTATCAGGCTACATTTGAGTTAAGCCACTGCAAACTCATTCCCAAAATTAAAACTATCATAAGTTTGTGGTAGTTTTAATTCTGACACAGGACAGAGTGTCTGCTCAGCAAGTTTGTTGATGACACGAAACTGGGAGGATTGGCAGATATGCCTGAACTGTGCAGCCATCCCGCAAGACTTGGACAGGTTGTAGAACCAAATGTGGTTCAACAAGGATAAGTGTAAAGTCCTGCATCTGGGTAAGAATAACAAATTACACCAGTACAGATGAGGAGGTGATCTGCTGGAAAGCAGCCTTGTGGAAAAGGACTTGGGAGTCCTGGTGGACAACAAGTTCTCCATGGAGCA
>JANHGL010020264.1:0-15976 GCA_024611195.1 Ceyx melanurus
TTTTAGATTTTAAATTTTAATTTTAGAATTTAAATTTTAGATTTTAATTTTATTCAGTCCCTGAATAAGAAGAGTTTGGGGTTTTAAGAGATCAGCAGAAAACATCTTGTAAACAAATAATACAAAACACTCTTAAGTTCCTTAAAAACATTAGATTCTACTTATTACAAACAAAGATTTTTGCATTGGGTCTGTTAAATTAATTCAGCTCAACTCCTTTCTTGAGCAGCAACTGGGAAATTGAGCACTTTCAAAAAACCATTCTATTTGTCCAGATAGCATTAAGATGATTTTAACACCTAAAACTTGTCAGAATGTTCCAAGTAATACACTGCAAATTGGAACATGAAAAAAAAAAGTCAAGCTAGCCATTATAACCCTATAGTAATACTCAGTTTCAGTAAGCACTTTTTATTAACAATTTTTCTGCATTTACATAAAAATTAGGTTTTCCCTTCTGTTTCCTGATAAATATAAGTCTTCAACATACTAGGAAATACCTAATGATATCATTCCAAGAGGATCTAATTAGAATAATGGTAACAGAAATCCTTTATGCCAGATGTTACAACTCAGCAAAGCATTCCAACAATATAAAACAGATTTTTATGCAAGTTTCTATCATTTTTCCAATAGTGACAGCTCTCTGCTGACAGTAAATGACTACAGCTGAAAGAAAGCCAAAGAGACAAGTTATCTCAGGAAGCAGACAACATGTATATTTACCCATATGATGAGCTATGCCTTTAGTAATGCTTGAATCTTTGCTCCTTCAAAGTGCTCTGCTTTCTAAAGGATGGACTCTGAGAAAATAATTTTGAAAACTTGTATTTATCTTTCACACAAAGGAGACCAAATTGCCCTCTCATTTCTCGTGCTTGTAACCATCTCTTGAACTGCAAGTCTGACAGCTACAGCTACTTTAAAGTTTAAGATTTTAACATATGTTTCTTCCAAATTATTCAAACTCATTCTGTAAAGTTGTAAAAGAATATACTTGATATCATTATAAAAATATAAATAATAAAATAAAAATAAATAAAAATAAATATAAAAATATCATTTTACCCATAATGTGATGTTTAGAGTTCAATGAAGGACAGTTGTTGCATATATGCTCTTGTAATTTCATAAATTTAGGAAAAAGAAAATCAGAAATGCAGAAATATAAGCTTAATCTTGGATTGTTCTTTCAATAAATATGCAAGAACATGGACTAAGATTCAGAGGTCCTGAAGTAACTATGCAGAATTGAAACATGATAATATTTAAGCTATGAAGATGATTAAGGTTTGAGGTGATCTCATCTTCTGAGGAGATGCTGAGAAACCTGAGGCCTAGGAAAGAGAAGATTGAGAGGTGATCAATGTTTACAAATATCTGAAGGGTGATATTTTATTCTTTATTCTTATCACTTATAAATGAAATTTAATGCATACATGCATTACATGCATCTCTGTTTGTTTGCAATAAGAATATAGTTGATATTACATATGAATACAAACCAGGAAAGTAAGAGTTCATAACCCTGAAGGGTTAATCCAAATAAAAGCCTTTTTGTCTTGTACTGCATGCAACAGTCATGCCCTATAATCTCTTTTCAGTCATTTGAAGAGCCTGAAGTAATAGGGGACCAACTTTCAGGCATCACCTGGAGATATGCTCTGCATAACAGATAAAAATTTACAAAATACAGTTTTGAAATGATATGCTTTGAAATATCTGCCATAAATGTGTTAAATCTGCACTCCTTTCTTCACCTCAGGGAGGACCAAACCAAAGGTATAAAGTAAAAACTACGAAAAACAGTATTTTTTAATATTTCAAGTAAAAAAAACCTCAACACACCAAACTCTAGGACAGTCAATATTCCATTTTTCCTTTGACACTGAGTACAAAACCCACGTGGCTGCTGCAGCCCTTGACCAGAATTCATCCCCTATTTTTTGCTTTGATAATTTACAGGCATTGTAAAGAAGCTTTATGGTGCTTGCCTTGTGACAAGTCACAAAAGTGACTCTTCAGAGCAGTGCACCCCTGGAGGCAGCTCACCAACCACTGTGCTGTTCCAGAAGGATTTCTTCTACTGTGCAAGAAAACTACTGCAGTTAAAAAAATACAACTAGAAATAAAAGAACGAACTCTCACTCAAAGATAAAACCTCCTCTGAACAAATTTAGAGACAAAAGCTTAGGAAGATGCAATAAAAATTGCTATATTTAAGCTGGTAGATGCTGTCCCTTTGAGGAACACTGATGCATTATCTAGCCTAAACAGCTAGGTCAGGATCCATCAGATGAAGGAAGATGAAGCATTTCCCACGTGGAGTAAAAGAAAGACTTGCTGGAATATACATTAAACAGAATGACATTACAATTGAATCTTATTAACACATAGAACTGAAAGTGCTTTTAAAATACCATTACAGTGATATATTATTTGATAGCCCAGAGGCAGCATTCTAGTTAAGTTTTATCATTGAGGTCAATGGCTCACAAATACATATGAACAGCAAATTCACTCTGAAAAGACTAAAGCTGTCACCACCCTCACAACAGCAAAAACCTTCAGAATTTTCCCTTACACCCATGGATTTTATTTCTTCTCAGTTGTCCATTTTATGATATTCTAATATTTCTATGCAAAAATCCTTGATATTTGGGGATTGGCTTTAAAATGAAGGCTTGCAGTGCTGTAGACTACAGAATGCTTTATTTTAATGCAAAAAGGGTTGGCAACAAAAGTAATTATTTTCCACAGTGCAGCAAGACCAGGAACATGTGAAGAGAGGCTGAGGGAACTGGGTTTATTTCTCTTTAAGAATGAGAAGGTTCAAGGGGCATTGTGTGTCTGGCTGCAGATACCTAATGGAAAAGTATAAATGGGATGGAGCCTCTTCTCAGAGGTGAGAGACAACAGACACGATAGGAAACTCCATTTGGAAATAAAGTTTTTTGCTTGGATGGTGGGTTTTTTTTTACCACAGGCATTGTCAAAGGAGATTGGACTAGATGCACCTCTGAAGGAGTAAATAAATGTATTACTAAGAACAAGTGGTCCTTGTTCAAGCACTTCTAATGGCATCATTATCACTTTACACAGCAGTTTGAGGCTTCAGCCTGGCTGGGGTGTCTGCTATACATATAATAGAGTCCTCACTAAAAACTTCATGCAAAGGACTGCAGCACTGGCCCACTAGAATCAAAGGCAGTACAGGCACAACTATAAGCTATACTAGACCTCTGAACTCTCAAAACACAGGGAAATGGGTTAACTGGGTTATTCACCTTGAGACAGCCCATAAACAAAAGAATTAGAAGTGAAGAAGGATTCTATTACCACATTAAATAATAAAATGCAGTAGGAACCTGTATCAAATTATTTCTAGTTTCGCTTCAGCTGTAATACCATGTGAAATATCTTAACCTTTAAAAATACATCAATCTGTGAACAGTAAAATATTATTATTTCATTTTAACAATATTCCACTTCAATTGCATGGAAATTTTCCTTGAGAATACATCCATTTTAATGCCTTTAATCGAGAAAAAGCAGTATCTGTCCCTTTGGGAGGAAAGAAAAATATTGAAGTAGCTCACACTGTTGCTCTCTTCTTTTAAAGTAATACATGTAGCATGTAAAAGGGGAGAGAAAGAAAGCAGAAAAACAAAGGGTGTAACATTTTCTCTTCTGTACATCCTCATTTGTGGCTACACTGCTGAAGAAACAGACCCATCACAACCTTTCCATGCAAGACCACTCCCAGGCAAAAGATTCCTCAACTGCAATTGCAAACTGTGCTAGAGAGCTCCACAAACACCTTCTACACACATCTACCTTCTCTTTTGTGTTTCCAAATGTCCAGGTTCCTCTTTGAACCTCTGTACTAAATCTACCAAAAAATGTCAGTGATTAAACCCATTACTTGATCTAGAATAATCTCTATATTCACAGCCTTCTTGTAGACATCAGAAAATAATGATAATAATAATAATAATCCCTTATTTACTTAGCCTTCTGCTGGGGTTTAGCATCTCAGAGGGACTCTAGCTATATTCCATGCTCAGCTACTTCTTCCTGTGTGGAATCTTGTATCCCACATCCTTAAACTCACTCCTTCAGTAAGTTTTTCAGAAGAACTTCAGCTCTTCAAAGTTGTCAGTGTGAGGAAACCTCCCTGTTGAGATTTGACAGTGGATTCCTTACATCATCCCCTAGACATTTGTTTCTGTTATATTATTATATTCTGTAATATTAATTCAGGAGTACACCATTCTGAACTGATGTAAGGCAAGATTAAAGAAGGCAGCATCTCTGATTTTAGGAGGGAAAAGAGCATTTATCTTATAGTTTTTTGTTGCCAACAGCACTGATATACAGTGTGCTCTCTCAAATCTTTTAATAGCTATTAATTTATTGAAGTATGACCTTTCTACATTTTAATAACCTAGAAACTTTATTTTTATCCTTAGATTATATACTATCAGATAAGAGTCAAATTCCCCCTGCCAGGCACAATGTATAAAAGAAATCTGACTCAAATGCCTAATTTCAGATTGGGGTCATTATTGCTGCTTTTAAAGTACCTAACCAGTTGTAGCCAAAGCTGATTGGATGAGAAAATGTTGATAAATCTCCACTGCATTATCAGAATTAAATTGTGAGGCTTATTAAAGATACAAGTAGGTTTTTTTCCACCCCACCTTGTGTCCAGTTTGTAAAGTATGCAGTAAGAATTTCTGAAAGCAAAAGAAATGGAGAACAAAGTCACACTGCATGATTTCTACACCCTATTCAGCACAGATATGACAAAGGTCCCAGAACACTGTGTGTTTCACAGTAAGAGCTAACCATAATAAGATGAGGCACTAAAAGTTTTTCTTATATGATCATTTAAGCATTCCTGAAGGTCAACTGAAAAGAAACAGTATTAACATTCATAGAGAGAAACTGTAATAAATATAAATCATTTTTAATTGCAATTTGACTGATCGACTATAAATCTGTATTCTATTTTCATTCCAGCTTTAGCAACTTGCTTTTAATCTCAGGGGTTGATTTTTTTTAATAGTTTTTCATTTTTTACTTTTAATTATATAGAATACTTTCACAGAAGCCCTTGGAGGTGTTATTTCTCTAACAGAACTGTTATTTGGTTCTGAATCTATAAGGATGCTCACTGACATTCTGACTATCTTCTGTTCTGTGTTATTAAAATTGCCTCATTTCTGAATATGATAGCATATGGTCATAAAAAGTGCAGAATTCTGATTCTGTTTAGACATCAGTTTCAGTCTTAGAAGTGGGTAGTATTTACCCAGATGTTCTATTGAAATGAATGGCAACGTGCCCACCAGCTTCAATTGGAGTAAAGAGAGGCCACCACTGAGGGTTGTCAGAAATTCTTCCTTTGAACATAATGAAAAATAAAATAATCAGTTGAGTAATTGCCAGTCTGAGCCATTTTTTAGCTTATTGTATATTCAAGAGTGATCAGAAATGGTAATGTTATGTGAATTTGAAGCCACAAATCCTCTGAAAGGCAGGTTAGATTTATAAACTCATTCTGCTAATGCTTCCAAGCCTATCTGTCTTAACACAAACAGGCAAAATCTATGACTGAGTGTATTCATAGGATTATTTTTCATTTCAGGTTTTGGGGTTTTCTTGTGGGTTTTGTTTGTTTTATGAGCTTGCAGACAGAAATAACGATTTATCATGGTTCCATGAAAAATACAATTTATCTATTCCGTAGATTTATCTTGCTATAAGTTGTGCCAAGGGAAATTTAGGTTGGATATCAGGGAAAATGTCTTTACAGAAAGGGTGGTTAGGCATTGGAATGGGCTGCCTAGGGAGGTGGTGGATTCCTCATCCCTAGAAGGCTTTAAAAACCATGTGGATGTGGTGCTGGGGGACATGGTTTAGGGACTCAGTTGGACTCGATGATCTTAAAGGTCTCTTCCAACCAAAAGTTTCTATGATTCTATATCATTATTCATTTAGAAAATAAACCTGAAAGGTTCTAATATGCAGGAGGACTAAAATCAATCAAAACTATTCTGAAGATTCCTAAGCTTCCAGCTAAAAATAATGCTCACGTAGAATTGGATTCAAAACGTCACATGAGAAAAATTGCATTCTTATTTAAGAAATCTTTTCTATGCAGTTGTAGGATTCTTACCCAATAATTTATTACTAAAATCTATACACATATCTAAAATGCATTAGTCGACTTTGTTCTAATAACTAACTTCCAAAATTTTCTCAATGAGGCTTCTTGGGAAAACAGATATGAAAAGCACTTTCCCCTAGGCTGTGAAAAACAAATTTCCTAAGCTTAGAAACAATATTTCATTCATTTCATGCAGTGAGGAATACAAATAAATAGAAGGCATACAACATTGAAAAACTCAAGATTTTTACTATAATTGAGGTAGTTTACAGCACAATAAAAGGTAACCTGGTATAGTTCTCACAGTTTGAGACCTTATACTTTAGCTAGATACCAATGAGGAAAATATTTATATTCATTTATAGGATCCTCTCAGAGCCTTCTTTTCTCAAGACTAAACAATCCCAACTCTTTCCTCACGTGCCAGCCTCCTCTCAAATATCAGATGGTCCAATCCTTTAGTTACAGGTCAGAAATAATCAAAATATAGAAGCAGTTGACAGTAAGTTTCTAAATTGAGAGGAATAGAGAAGCAAGAGCAGGGATTGCTTGGATGTTTTGGGAGTTTTCTTTGAGTAGCCCCAATAGGAAAGATTAAATAAAGCTTAGCAACTTCACACTTACCAGGATTCCTGTTCTAACCTAAAATACATGAAATTACAAGGGAGCAGTTAAATGGAGCTAGAAATGAACAATTCAAGAGTAAACAGGAGCTAAGAGAAGGTTCTGATGTTTGATGTGAGAGAGGCACAGTCAGTGAAGGGTTGTGAAGAGGTGACCTGTGCAATAACTTTGAGTGGATGGAAGAGAACAAGCTTGCATTTGTCAAGCCTGGAAAGAGACACTTCAATACTCAAACCATAAATATTTTGGACAAGAGTTTTAGGATGGAGGGCATGAACACTGAAATACTTCTGTATTTCAGAGATAAAAGGCTTATCTCTAAGATGGACAAAGCAACTAAGAAAGAAATCAGCCTCAAATAATGGATCTACATGACAAGTAGACTGTTATTATTAAATATAGCAAGTGAGAAAGCAGGATAAAGAGATTTAAGGAATGCATTTGAGAGTTCTGTTTTAGATACTCTGTGTTTATGGCTAGATATCTACAACTGTCAGACAATTAGCTTAGTTTTCCATTTAATTTGATTTCCAGTCAGTAAATTTGGAGTAGAATTGTGCAAGTCATCAATGTAGAGCTTGGCACTACAACTTCCAAAGCATTTGGCAGGTAATGGAAGGTGTACTCTACAGTTCTCACGTGACCATAATTTTGGTGGGAGTTTTGTCTGATTACAGACTTCAGGGTTGATCTAAATTAGAGTTTCTTTCATATAAATCTTGATAAAGATACTTCAAGTCCAATTCAGCATTGTCCTGCAGGTTTTGTTGAAATTTATAGCTTGCAAAATGGACATAAAAAGTGACTTTTGGGTTTTTTTTTTTTGTTTTCAGCAGACACTTTGAAATGGTATAAATCAGAAAACCAGGTAGAACGTGCCATGAAGCCAGAACAGTAGATTTCTGTTGATCTTTACTGCTGTAAGAAATTAGCAAAGCCAAGGCAATTTCTGAGATCCTTTTCCACTCCTAGATAAGCACTTTGATCTAAGTTTATATGCGAATAGAAAAGACCAAATACAATTAAAGGGGGGGTAGCAATTGCCTAAGTAACTTAAAAGGGCAAACTTCTGCTCCTCTAAACCATCCAATAATGTGTGGTGTGAGATTTTGCCTTGCCAAGCCCCACCTTGAATGTCTCCAGGGATGGGGCCTCAACCACCACCCTGGGCAACCTGTTCCAGTGCTCCACTTCTCTCGTGGTAAAGAACTTCTTATTTCTAATCTAAATCCACCCCTTTCTAATTTAAAACCATTGCCTCTTATCTTTTCACTACAGGCCTTTGGAAACAGGTCCTCTGCAGTCTTTTATAAGCTCTCTTCAGCTTCTGGAAGGTGGATAAGGTCTCCCTGGAGCCTTTTCTTCTCCAGGCTGAACAACCCCAGCTCCTTCAGCTTGTCCTCGTGGGATAGGTGTTCCAGCCCCCTGATCATCTTCTCTGGACCCACTCCACCAGGTCCATGTTCTCCTGCTATATTTGCAGCTATCAAAGAAAGAGGTAATACAGCATTTAGAAAATATAGACCATTACCTTTGTAGCTTCAAAACTTCACTTACTTTATTCTGCTTCGAGAGTTCTTTGTGCATATGAAATGCAGATATGCCTAGCATGGCTGAGTAGCTAAAGAAAACAATAAATCAAAATACCTACTTAAGCAGAAAGTGAGATTTCAAGGAAAGAGCTGAGATGGCTCATGAGTGCAGTATGTATCTTCCTGGCTGCACAGTATAACCTGCACTGACACTCTGCACAAGCTAATCCAGGAGGATGCTTCATGTTCAAGTGTTGCTAAGCAACATCACTACCCAGCAGCAGGGATGCAGTATGAAGCACTGCCTGGCTTTATAGTCATTTGTCTTCTAATCTATAAATGATGTTCTGAAAAATAAAACAGAATATTTCAATATGATTAATTATTTTTTGCAGGCTTTTTGGGTTGCTGGTTGGTTTTGTGGTTTTGCTTTAGAAAGAATCAGGTATTACAATGCTTTGTCTGCAAGACAGTCTCCTTTTAATACAATTTGCTTTTAACAGTGTCTTCTATTGATCTTTTCATTGCAAAGACTTTCAGTATATTCCATTAAAAATACATTTTTTATAATGAATTCTTTATTCTGTTAAAAAATTCCTCTTCACCTGTTTTTATACTAGATAGGAAACACATTTTCCAATGAACCAACCCTTGTCTCTATCAGAGCACTCTGTTTAAGTTGATGTCACAAAAATTGTGAGGATTATCAAACTCATCAGCACTTGAAGAATCTGTCAGTCCCAACTAAACAAACTACAATGCCAAGCTTTGTAATCAATTACGTTAATTACTTCCACGGGTGTGAAAGCACATTTGCTTTGCCAAAGTGCATAACTTTTAATCTAATTAAAATTCCTTCTACAATTTGCATCAAGAAAGCTATAGCATGGCAGTCAAAGGCCTTTTCCTAGATCAGCAGAGAAAGAGCAGAAGGAGCTGACTGAAGTGTCTCAATCCCAGCAAGTGCTGCACACAAATAGGGGCACACACCTTGTGTAGCATGTGCTGTGGATCTGGAACACCTTGTACAACACAGGTTTATTCTACCTCCAAAATTCATGATGTTCCAGGTTTACAACACATATAACTCCACTCAATGGACACCATTTGGATCTCTAAGTATTGCTTCAAATTATAAAGAGTGATCAGAGAAAATGTCTATGTGGATATACATCGTTAATAATGTCTCAGCCCTTTCCCTGTGATCATATTTTGTATTTCCTTAGACATTATTTCTTGATTTTGGATACTTGGAGCCATCCATCCTTAAAGATGGCCTCATATACTGAAACCAGAGCTACTGTAGATTTTAACTGATGGTGAAGGAGATTCTTGCAATGTAACTCCATATTGTGACACCATCCTATAAGGTTTCTGCTGGGGCCATTTATCAGACTGTAAAGGGCAGCTCCCTGTAGGTATACTTGTATTGCTTTTCATGAACCCATGTCCAAGGACATGCTTACATCACAGAGCATCACAGAATGTTATGGATTGGAAGGGACTAGAAGATCATCTAGTCCAACCCCCCTGCCAGAGCAGGGGCACCTAGACCAAGTCACCCAGGAACAGATGCAGGTGAGTCTTGAATGTCTCCAGAGAATGAGACTCCACAACCTCCCTGGGCAGCCCCTGCCAGGCTCTGCCACCATCACTGGGAAAAAGGTTTTTCCTATGATGCTTTTGGCAGGTCATTTGAAGAGCCCAGATTAGCACAACAAATTTATTTCAATTGCACTTGTCACTGAACTGACCAATAAGGTAGTGACAAGAAAATCTTTGCCAGCCTGAAATCTCTTCTACACTAGTCTGCAAAACAAAGTCTGTACTTGCAATCCCAAAATAATTTCTTGGAAAAAAAACCTATTCCCTTTATTTATTTTTAGATCAGAATGTGTTTTCTTTCAATTTGCCAAAAGGAAATTTAAGACTGCAATTTGGGCCTTATTGAACTTTTTGTGTCCAATGATGCAGCCAAATACAATAATTTTTGCCAGTGTAGACAGAACTCAAGTAACAGCCAGACAATACAATGCTGCTTTAAAGGGGGCAATAATCATATTTAAGTGGCAAATGAAATTATTAAAGATTAGGTCCTTGAACATCATTAGACAATGTAGCTCTGCTTATGAGTATTTACAGCTTAAATGAGATCTGACAATACAGGAAATCAAAACTAAGCTCCCAATGGCAGAAATAGAAAATGATAAATCAGGGTACAGCATGCACTGTCCTGTCAGAGTTGGTTTTACAGTCTGGTCTGTAAAAACACTGTACTGAAACAAACAACAGCCAACCAACAAACCATAAGTCTGGTAAACTCAGAAGACACAGAGGAAAAAAAAAACTACTTCTGTGGATCCATACACATTGCAAATTACACTGAATGCCCAGCCAAAGAAAAATGTGTAGAATGATTGGATATTTTATTACCATATGCCTTAATCCTCTAATATATTATAAAATACTTGAAATAAGTGAGCCCAATGTTTCAGTTTTGCATGTGGATGGAAAAAAAATACTGGTAAAATCTCTGTAATAACACAGAAAGGGCCCCAGGCTACTCAGCAGTTGACCATAGTGCTTAATAGCTTTAGCAGCATGCCACTTAATGGTCTTAGACCGAGTCTTGCTCCAGAGAAAACAGATTCTCATTTTGGTGCTTTAGATGTAGCTGCAACCTTTGATTCATGCCCTGAGAATTTCAGGCTTGAAGAATTCTGTGCTTTGCATACCAGCACTCATTTCCTCAGCAGAGATTGCTCTGCTACACTAATCATGCAAAGTTAATGGAGGTATCATTTCCATGCTCCCAAATGCTATGGCAACACAGTTGACATTAAAAAAAAATTTGGCTGTGAAAAGGTTTGGCCACAAAATTAAAATTTGACTTAAGGCAACAGCTATTCCATAAAAATTCTTTCGGTTATAAATGTTAGTGAAAGATATGTCACCATCATGCTGAATTTGTTATCAATTTATTATATAATCTAGATTTATCATAAACATTCTTCCCAAGGGTAGACACAAGAGAGTTGATGTTCAATTGGTGGCAGAGATACTGCTTCAGAATCCATCAATAAGCCAGTTTTCAAAGGGGGAAGAGGAGAGGCTTCTGTCCAGGTATCATTCAAGTTGTGAAGGAAAGGTTCCTCTCCTTGGTGAGTGGATTTCTCTGAGATGGGAGGCACACTATTTTTGGGTTTTCAGCTTTGTAGACTAACTCAAGTAGCATCAATCAAATGCAGAAAACTTAGCAGCAAATTGAAAAATCACTAATGGAACACTGCAGTTGATTCTTACTATTAGTAGCCAGGAATCATGCATAATGTAGCAGCTATTGTTAATTGAACAGGTAGCCAATTATTTCAATAGGTTTTGCAGATATTTAAAATGCATGGCAAGACAGTACCAGACACTGAATGCTTTAGCAACACTCTAAAGTGAATATGTCAAGAGGCACTGCAGTCTTTTTGGCAACGCATCAAAACAATTCTGAACTTTATTATATCCATTCTGTTCCATTATATAACAAACAATTTATAATAGATATAAAGTGCTTGAAGACATTTTTGTTTAAGAATCTTTTGTAAGAGTGATATATATAGCCCAGAAGCACAAAAGAAAAGATCAAAAGGGAAAAAAAGAAATACATTTTTGTTCTCTCCAGTTTGTTATCTCTCTGTTTGACAGTGCTGCAGGTGGTTAGCTTAATTACTTTCTCCTCTGTAGCTAGTCTGTCAGTTCCCACTCTTTTCCAAAAGCTGTAGGAGCAAAAGAGGGTGGGAAAGGAAGGAAATAAAACAGGGAAAGCCCCAAATCTGTCAGGACTCGGAGTAGTGAACACAGGTCACCTTTGATTCATACTTTTCTTGGCAAAGACCCCATAAGTGTGAAGAAATATAAATCCAGGTATACTGAAATATTCCTTATTTTGGCATGCTGTAATAGCATAAGCATGTAGAAATTAGTGGCAGAAATTATTTTTTCAAACCCCATACTGGACTGGATCAAGGTGGAAATGAGTTAATCAAATTCAAGAATTAATTCCATTCCATTTATGTTGCAACAAATTCTGATTTAATTCTTCCAAATTTCTCATCTTGTTTTGGAACAAACAGAGGAAAACACTAAAAGAGGAGCTGGTTTTATAGATTTATTTGCTATTAGGCTTTATTTTGTGAGAAGATCATTATCTCAGTACTAGGAGTGTATCCAAATAAGAGCTTGGTCCCCTAATTTGGGATCTCACTATAGCTATAGAGACTGGCTAATCAATAAAGGAAAAGGAAGGATGCTGCAAATAAAGGAGTGAATTACCTAATTCCTCCTGAAAACTCATTGACACTTGAGCACTTCAGGCTACTTTCAAGCACCCTCTCAAGAACTTCATCCCCTCTACAGCTCAAATATATCAAGCTTTGAATGGTTCACAGGTGTTAATTCTTTAAACTGAGTGCTTATATTGCATACACAGAAGGTCCTATTAAGATAAACTTAATAAAAAATAACTTTTTAACATTATGCATGTGTTGGATGGAAATATAACATTCATAACATTTATTTCTATGGTTATGACATTGAAGTGTTATGCACAAACATGTTATTGAACTATACTCATACAGAACCTAATTCTTTTAAGGAAATAAGGTTATTTGAACTGCTAAAAATTAACAAAAACATAACTATCCTAGCAACAACTACACAGAAATAAAATCATACTTACAGCTGATTTTTCAATAGGAAGTAGGTAGCTGGAGTATTAGCCAAGAATAACCAAAAGAACAAAGGCTGAATGCAATCACTAATTTAAAAGGAATGGAAAAGGAACTGTAGCACAGTAACCCCAAAACAAATAAGTGAATTAGGAAAAATAGGCAATACACTTTAAAAAAGGAGTAACTAAAACAACTTACCAGGAAGCACATGCACAATCATGTTTTCAAAGACCATGAATTTTCTGTCAATATGGAAAATCAGCTGTAAATATCCCTCTTCACATCAGTTATTTTCTAAATACTGACAGTTACCACAGTTGTTCTGCTGAGATGCACTGAAATACACAAAATAATTACATCATGCATCTTTATGACAGCCTCTTCATTATTCTAATATCCACTTTTGCTGGACAACTAAGAGATTTAGATTTATCTTTTAGAGCTGAAAAAGTTTTGTATATTTTGGAAATTATTCTTCAAATATATCTCTCCCCAAATAAGACCATCCCCTGGGGCACAGCCAGACTAACATCATTTTAGCAGGTTGCTGCAACATGCATTTGCAAAACTGTAAAGTAAACTGTGTAGTTAAATTAATTGCTGTGGTTGATGAAGTAGTTTCTACAGTGATTTGGGAGCAAAACTTCTTTCTAGGGCCGCTTCTGGCTAGGGTCAATCAATGCAATGCTCCTTAGAATCAACAGTTATTTTACTTTACAGCAAGAATCTTCAAAGACTTTAGAAAGTCTAATTCCAACTTGCTGGCATTTTCCAAGTGTTTCTCAAGATAACTTGTGCTTTTTTTTTTTCCCTCTGACATTCTGTTATTTTTCTTAGCCGAGATGCCTTTTTTGCAAATGAAATCAGTTGAAGGAAAGGATTGTCATTGATGACTCAGAGTTGCACAGAAAATTGAGCCAGAAATGTCATACAAAGGTGGTACTGGAGGACAGGCTACCATGCAAGGTACAAGCAACTCCTTTCTGCTTACATGAACCACCATTACCTTTATGTTAGTCATTTATTGCTGCCACAATGGTACAACACTCAACATATCTTTGACCTCCCAAGTGTTTCTTCTTAAAGAAGGAAATAGTGTAATGTCAGAAAACACAACAGGAACAAGAAAGAAATTTTCCCAGCAAATCATGTATGAACATTAACTGTTTTCTGTGCTAGATCATGCACTCCCAAGGGATACATGCTTATCCAAATAAAAGGCAAAGGACCAAAGACACTATAGTGGTACTATTCAGTTGTGTCTTATCTCTTTGTAGAGATGAGACACTGGGTGTAGAATCACATCTGCACGAGCAAATAATCAGTCTTCAACTGCACTGTTGCCATCTCTGTGCAAGCATGAAACACTGAAGGGACAGATGCAAAATTAATTGCTCTTGGAAAATGGATGTTTTTAGAGTTTATTAACTTTATTTCTCAGCTATTCTGCCAATATTCTGTGAATTCTTTTATTTGTGAAGAGGCAAATGGTTAGCACAAACAAGTTCAACAGTACTCAAGCTACTCTGGGTATTCACATAATGTTGATATCAAAACTGCCAAACAGATCTAATCAAGCAATGGTGTCTAGAAACCTGTCTGCATGATTTTCAATATGAAATACTTAATGTGGTATTGCACTGCCATGGAAAGGAGAGATTGGAGATCATCTAGCTTGGTTTGCTTGTTTTAAAGATGAAGAGGTCTGGTGCAATCCTAGTGTTGGCAAACGTACAACAAAAATGGCTTCAAAATAAACTGAAATATAATCTGAATCACATTGGTTATGTTTCCTCAAACTCAGTCAATTCCTTTTCTGTTTTATTCCCTAGCTTATTTATAAGAGGCATTACAGACAGGATATCATAATGATGATGCCTCACACATGCAACAGGAGGATAAATGCTGATCTATTTACAAATATGCTGGTCTATTTACAAAGCAAAAACACAACGAAAAGACTGAAACCAAGCCTATTGTTTGCAGCTAGGAGTTTCACTACATTTAGCACTGAATGACTGGAGAAAAGTTCATTACAAATGCACAAACCTCTGCTTTGAGTCAAAGCCTGAAGGCTCTTGAATAAGCCCTGAACTACATGTTAACCAAGTGTCCTTATCACTCAATATTTGGGGTTGTAAATCTCCAGTTAGCTTTTGTTTGTATGGTAGAAATGTCAAAAGTTTCAAGTGAAAGAAGGAAAGGAAAATTTAAATCACATAAAACAGCAACCTGTTTACAATCTTTTTTTATTATTATTTTTAAACTTTTAATCTGTGGATGAGACATGCTGACTAAGAGCAAGGTATGATTATCACTGAGATAACATTGAGATGATTTTTTTTCCTAGCTATATATATAAATAATATAGAATTCTTACTTGTACACTTCCTCATGATTTTTCCATGTTATCCCAGATGATATAACAGCAAAATATGTGGAATTACTGGGCTTGGTAGAAGTGCTTTGTGCTGGTTTAGATCCAGAGATCCTGCTTATACTCCAGAAACAAGCCATCCTCACATCATATAATATGCAGGTTCTTCACTCCCACAACTCTAAATTGCTCTCTTAGTTCATTGGGGAAAAAAATAAGGAGGGCATCACAAAACCCTCTCAAATTACAGGTGCTCTAATGTCACTCTTTAGTACATGAGGGGTAGCTCAGCTAGAAAAGATGAAACTGATAAGCCTAGGCAGCTGTGAAAAGAGATCCCCCCAATCCACACATCCTAAAAACTTGGTTATTGTTTCTTTCCAATGTGGCTCTTGGTCCTAAATCAGCTCTCTGATGAGTATTTAATGTCCTTGAGATACTGCCACAGTGTCATCATAGGAACCCCACTGACCCAGTCATACAAGGTCAGCACCATCTGAGGGGTGGAAGATCACAGTCTGATGTCTGCCCACAAGCACTTCTTAATTTT
>JANHGL010020265.1:0-25343 GCA_024611195.1 Ceyx melanurus
GTTTTAGGCGCGTTTTCTTTCCAGGTGCGACGGTTTGGCTGCTGCAAGACGAGGGTAGAGACGGGGCACACAAGCGAGACCGTGGAGCAGGAGAGGGTTGCACAAGTCTAGAAAGTTGTGTTACCTGAAAAATCCATCAGAAAGTCCCTCATCATTCACGTTTTTTTTAGGAAAACAAAAAGGCAAAATGCAAGTAAAACAGTAATCACCTCCGTGAGTAAATCAGGACACTACAGACATATGTCCTTCCTACTTCTTTCCAACATCACATGTAGCTGCTCTTTTAAATATAGTATAAAAAGTAAATGTAAACCACCTTGCAAAACACCCAACACGGTGATACAGAAACCTTGAAGCTTGTTTCAGCTCCAAAGGGCAGGATGGAGCACACATAGCTCAACCACAGAAGAAAAGACAAATGTAAATGTATGAGTTGGTACAAATAAAAATAAATAACATTTATGTGAAGATCATGATCAGACAGATCTGACCCATTGCTACCTACCTGACCAAAAATATACCCAAGAAATACCAAGCTACTCACAGGACTGTTCAGAGATAGAGAACTTACAAAAGAAAAATCTCATCCGAAATCCTGGTAATAATTACAGCATGAGTTTTAAAGACAAGGCGGAACCTAGCATATGGACATTATTATGAAATGACAACACAGCAGCTCCTTTCTGTTTTATCCATGCATGGAAGGCCCCCTGAAAAAGAGTCAAGAATCTTATCCACCTTGTCTCTTTCACCTGAATGTGCACATAGAAGATGGTGCAGAAAGTTTTCTCCTCCTTCCTGCCTTCTTTCTAATGAAAGTTTCTCACTGCCTTTCTCTCCTCCTTTTAACTCCTATAAGTAATTAGGAAAAACATATTCCCAGAGAACAAGACAACCAAAAGTAACAGAACACTTTGCAAAAGCTTATGCTCCACTTCTGCTTCCATTACTGTCCATCACCTCCCTCACAATTGGAGTGGGACCACCCATCAGTCATCAACTGTATTCAAATATGTATTAATGCATGCAGATAAAGTCAATATATGCCAGATTTCCATTTAGGTTTGAGCATGGAATGGCAACAAGAAGCTCCAGCAACTGGCACCTCTATTTTTTTTTATTTTTTTTTTTCTGAAGGGAAAAAAAAATACCAGATGCTGAAGACAAAAATTTGTTTCTACAATACATTAGTGACCTGCTCTAAGGTGGTAGGACTGAAGCAGTAGTCTAGTAGTTCATGACTTAAGAAAATCATTACTGGACAAGAAAGCTTTGTTAAGAGAATTTCTATAATGGAATCATAATCAAGAATTACAAGTATTTTCTACATTCCATTGGTTGATAATATTTGTCCTTGTTCCTTGAAGATTCTCTCACAAAGAAGTATTTATCTGATCAATGGCTTCATCAGGTCACACTCAAAGTGTCCTACTAAATTGGAAAGGTGCTGAGTCAGAGTTTAGGGACTTTTGCACTGTGGCTCAGAGTGCCAAGGGTAAGGGATGTACCTCACCTGCTTCAAGGAAGAGAGGCACTAGATCTCAAAAGGTGAAGGGCCTATCACACTGCTCACAAAAAGTATTTCCACAACATGCTATCCTAACTCAGACAGCACTGCAAAAAAAAATAAAGGTATCAAAGAAAAAAAAATAAATCATAAAATATATATAAGCCCAAGGACTTGCCCTGCTTTAGTCAGGTATTGGCAGGTGATCATCACTAGCAATAACATTTCACAATCACAAGAGATGCAAAGCTCACACTCAAAGAAGAGCCATGCACTGTCCAATGTATTTCTATGCCCTATGAGAGCAACACATACAGAAGGTATGTAACTAGTCACTAACAAAACATTAATTACCTTCTTTTTCTAGGTTCAAGTCTCTAACCTAAGATTCCCATAAGTACTGGAGAAGGCAGGTCAGTAAGGAAAACAACTCAAATTTCAGACATGCTGAATTTTGGTCCTTTTTACTAGGGAACCATTCAGTTTAGACAGAGATATCCCAGAAAGCTACCAGTAAAACAGAACTACAACTACAGAAAACACCAGCATCTTACATGATGTGTAAGAAACTCTGCTAGCAAACGGTTAGTGCTGGTCACTTGGATTATCCAGGGCCCCAAAGCAGACACTAAAAGACTGACATTGACACCAACAAGTTCTACATATGAAAATTTGACTCTTCTGTCCTGAGTGGGAGATGTTAATCCTCTGTTTTACATCACTCATTTGGCAGCTATTTGATGAAAAAACAAAGAGAAAACCTTTGTTAACAGTGAGAAGTCTTGGTTATTGATAGCAATTCTCTTCCATAAGCTGTAATGACAACAGAGGCCACAGAAAATCATTGTTCAGACAGGGATGAAGATTCTCTGTCCCAAAGATATTTTGCCAAAAGGAGCACTAAAATTTGCACAGCCTGGATGTACAGAAACACTGACATGAAGACCATCTCTTCTAGCTGCAGTCTAAGCAACAATAAAATGGCATGAATATCCAACATAAAAACTATTAATTATCAGGAAAGCAAATGCCAGGCACTGCTCTTACATGATAGCCAAGAAGTGTTTGCTGGAAAAGCTGATGTTAATCTCTCCTCTTTAGACATCCCAGAGGAGAGGCAGAGAAAGAAGACAGATATATTAAAAAGAATAATCTTCAACCTACCAAAAAAGTTATGTATTATCCAGCACTGGCTTTGCCCATATATCCACTGTTCAAATGAGGGTTTTAGATCTAGGGCTGCATATAAAACTGTAGCTCCATTAACATGAAAATACCCTATGGAAAATGCTGTTAGAAGTTCTTTTTTAACAGATAATTTTTTGTTCTCCTGACCACCTAATAACATCAGTGTGTGAATTTTCCAAGTTGTAGTTATTTTCTGACTATCATTTTCCTTTCTGCTATCAAAGGGACTTGGTTCCTTCTGATAACTCTTCATGCTATATTTCAAGGTGACATAATGCAGTCTTTTGAGGTCTTCTCCAGGAACATAATTGATTTCAATGAGTTGGAATCTTGTTCCTGTTTGATCAGCATCATTTCCTCCTTAACCCAAACTAAGCTGCCACTCACTTTCCTCATACAAGGACAGAATTTCAAACTGCCTTTTTCAGTTTGAAACAGTACAAGTCAGAATTTGCATAAAGTCTAATTTATAGTTAAGTATCAAGATTAAGTCCTAGCCTACAAATTCTGAAATGGACACAATCTTCTATGGAGATTTTACTTTTAGTCTGAATGGGGCTATCTGCTGCCTAAGCAGAACATCTCATAGGAGTTCACTCAACCCCAGGGGCAATTGATACCACTGAGAAGTCTTTAGAAGCACCTGGTTAACAACTGTGCAGCACTATACTGGAAGCACTTTAAAGCTATGAGAAGTGCTCTGTTCTTAGTGGAGGGGGAAAAAAAAACCCAACCCAAAACCAAAACTAAACCAAACAAACAATTATAAAGGAACTTTTTTTTCCAGTATTTTGGCATGGTCCTCTGTAAAGAAACCTAGTCAATCAACTGAAGAAACCAACTGCCACACTCAGTTGTTACATATTTACTTCCACTTAAGAGGTGCTTGAAACAGACAAATCAACTCTCTGGCATTTTTTTGCCCAAATTTGTCCTCCAGGTTATGGCAACATGCAATGCAGTATGTTAAAAAAAAAAAAAAAAAAGAGAATGAAAAAACCCAACCCCACAGCACAATAATCTTTTGTTATCTTTCACATGATGCTTGCTGCAGAAGTCTCCAAACATGCAATAAAGTATTTCCTTATAGCTAAAGTAGCAAGTTTAATTTGGACATAGTACACATCAAATATTGCTAATTAAAAAAAAAGACTCAAGGCCAAAAAAAATTTAAAAAAATTTTAAAAACCCACACCAAAAATCCACTCCAAAACATCCAACAAAATGCTTTTGTTTTCAGTAGAAAATATTGTCTATAATTGGTTTGACATAAAAATTAATTTGCACTTTTAGGCAGCTCTATATTTTTACAAAATTTATTTCAGGGAAATTAATAGCATAGAAATTACAGTCTTAATGCTGAATGCATCATTAGGTGAAAAACTCCTCCCTTCTCCCAAGTACTTTTTATTTTTTAGCATAGGATTATTTAAAAAAATAATATTTCCATAAATTTGTTCTTATTAAGAACAGTTGGTTCAGGGCTTTCCTTCCTTCTAGAGGTGATTAGCAAACAGAGCTCCCACAGACACTGATCAAGGATCAGTTGTCTCTCAACGTGACAGAACTTGGGGTGAGAATACAGATGTCTTGACAGCTCTCCTCCAGATACAGCTTCTGGGCTCTCCTCCAGCTGATATCACATTAGCAGTTTTTCCCCCACAACACTTTAATTAGGTAACATTTAGTCTATTCACGAGGCAGGTCCAGATCGTAGATTTTATTGCAATTTGAAGAGCTACTCTCCATACAACTCCGCTTTCTTGGCATATATTAGTGGTGAATTTCAGTGTGTAATCATCAATTAATAAGTATCAAGTTGTCATCACTCTGTCTGCAAAAGAAAAAAAAAAAAAATCACAATTTTTCATTCAGCAAGAAATGCAATAGGAATTTTTCACCCATGCAAAACAAAGCTGAGTTTTGCTCCCTCTGTTCCATGGTCTCCCATTTCAACATACAGTTGCTCAAGGTTCAAAAATCTCTTATTCTGCACAATGACTTGGATGCAAAACCCAAAGCTGTACCTGGCTAGAGTTCTTATTACTTAGTTGACTTTCAAGTGTCCACAGCAACTGCTGGAATAACTTGCCCATCATCACCTCCAATGCCTTTTATTGGTTGTTTCCCTCTGCCATCAAAAGTATATCAACATAAAGCTCTATTTCACAAAAGCCTCAGTACACAAATAACTAAGAATCCTACTACTAAACTAGGAGTTGTTACACCAGTTGAGATTGAACAAGGGTTCACATTCAGCTCTAGTCCTTCTCCCATAACCAGGCTTCCTTGCACAGTGCCCACGACCATTTTGTGCATAAGCAGGAATTTGTCTGGACTGCCTAGGGACAGGGACAAGATCCCTCCACTCTCTATCAGGGATCAGAGATGTGTTACGTTTCCTCAAACAGAATTAAAAGATCCAGACCAGCCGAGATGTTCTTCTCTAACCAACACCAGCTTTAAAAGAACCACTGCTGAGACCTCCAAAGGCTTAAGTTTTGGTGGCAACCAGACATTGACAAGTGTTCCAACATTCTGACAAATGGTATTGAACCAGTTTGCCTTATTGACACAGCATAGCTTTGGGATTAAGTACTGGTCCCTGCCTGAATCACATTCTCCTGCTTTCTGCTACTACTCCCAACTTAGTGGAAAAGCTTCTAAGAAACAGAAGACCAGCAAAGCCCTAAGAAGCAAAGGCTGGACTTGCTCTTAACTCCTTCATAGCTCCATGCTATGCTCTGTAATCCTTCCACTGATTTCCACCAGTTTCTGCATGGTATTTTTCATGATTTCAACTCAGAATTTCCATCCTCATCAGCAGACTAAAGATATAATACCTAGTAAAGCACAAAGGAAAACCAGAGTCCAAATAGTCCACAGGCTAAATTCTGGATGCTCCAGCAGCTGTGAAACAGCATTTTGCAGTAAGAATCTAACTGGAGTACTTGTGAGAAAACCACTACTAAAAACACCCTACTGACCTCCTACAGCAGCAGATGAATGACATGGAAGTCTGTTCTTTTCTGTAGCCAACACTGCCATGGTCTTTGAGAAATTCATGTAGATCTGTTACTGGAAACCCACTTTGTTGGTATTTCTGAAGAAAAAAAAAAAAAAAAAAGAGGCATTTTATTTGTAATACATAAGAAGTTACTGGGCATGAAGCATCTTAACATTTATTCTAGAGTGCAATAGCCAAAACCACAGCATTTGATTCTCTGGTTCAGCATTGCTGCATGATGAAGAATACACTCCCGTCTTAGAAGCACCACATATGTAGTTGGTGAAACAAAGCCATCTAAGTGACATAAAATTCATACTGTTCACAGATTCTCTTACACTTTGTTTGCTGTCCATAAGACCAAGCAAGTAATCACAAATCATAGTGGCATTGATCCTCTCTTGCTCACACAAGCTGTTGTGCTCATGGTGCTCTGGGCTCATTTCCCATGGGAGCCCCAGTGCTGGATTTGAAGGCCCCCAGCGTGGCCCTCAGTACATGCATGCTGAAGACATGTTCCGTAAAGCAAAGCACCAGTTCACACTGAAATGGCTCCCCCTTGATCCATGGGAAATGCTCAGAGGCAAGAATAAAAGTAAAACACTGTTTTGCAAATCAGACCATCCAACATATTCAGAAGCAAAAGGCAGTTAAGTTGTACTCAGAAATGCTTTTGCTTAGGCTGGAAGTTGTGGCTCACATCAGACTAGCCTTATTCTGCTGATCTGTTTATCCAACACAAAGACAAGAAAGGGCCAAGTGCTGAAAAGCATGATTCCCATTGCCTTCCCACACACTACTGCAGCTACCAAGAGCAAAAGGAGAGACAGCACCACCAGATAAGAACAAGGTGTAATTACTGAAAACTTCACATTCCTTCCAGACAATTTATACTGCAAATTGATGGAGCAATTTTACCTTGAACAAGAACCAGTGGGTTTTCAGAAGACATTTCCTTCTAACCACAAATTTCCAAGCAGTACATTAAGCAAAACCAGACACCTAAATGAGTTTAGAGATATCTAGTCAGTCCTTAACCACACTCCTGCCAAGAGGATACTCTTTGAAATACCAGCAAACCCTCCCTGACCTCATCTTCTGGTGCCACAAGAAGAAACATTTACTCCAAACAAGATTTATCTGTCTCTTTGTAACCATATTTACACTTTAACTTTTTCCACTCTTTCCACTTCCATTTCCACTAGGTATTACCTTCTCAAAGCGAGGTGAAGCAGCAGAATACACAAAACATGGACACACACGAATTATGTTTTTCCAAACAAATAATTGCTTAGTCATTTGGATGACTACCCAAACATTCTCCCAGTTTTACCAGATGCTAATCTAAAAAAATTTTAGTAGTCTCACCAGTCATTACAACTAGCACTAGCAAGTATGATGTTGAGTGATTAACAAGAATGAATTAAAAAAACCTGATTAGAATTGCAGTAAGGAAAAAAAGTTTACCTTTATGGTGTCATAGGAGTCTGTAATGAGCGCAATGAAAAGGCTAAGGATCATGTATATAAACAGGCTAATGAAGGAGTACAGGTATAATCGACTGAACACCCACACCAGCGTGCTCTTCTGCTGGATTTGAGCAAATGTTGCAAACATATCATCACCGTTGACCAAAGAAAACAGGCACTCAGCCACTGTGTTCAGATCTTCAAACTAGAAAATAATGAGTACAAATTGTTAATATAATGTGAAGAGTAATCATGTGGATCAGAGGGAAAGTGTGAAGTATTAAAAAAAAAAAAAACCCAAACCCAAAAAAACACCAAACAAAAAAAAACCACACAAAACACAACTACTCTTGATTTTATATTTTTACTCATAGCAGAAGAAAAAAGAAAAGCCAACACAATCAATCAAATGCTACCACACTTTCTTTCCTATACATTCAGGCCAAAACATGTATTAAGTATATCAGTGGTGATATGCTGGGAACAGAATCCACATCCTCTGGTTACCAGCTCTACAGCATTACAGGAGTAGAGGTAATGATTCTATAATGTATTAATAACTTAGACAACATACAGCCTTTAGAGCTGAAATAGTCTAAACAGGAATTGTTTTGTGATAACATCTATCTGCCATTCAGAAAACCCTGAGCTATAAAGCACTACAGCTACACTGTAAAGCTACTAAGCATACCCTGGGCAAAAATCATGGTTTCATTTCAAGGACATCCTCTTAGATTCTTAATTCCATGTCCCCAAACTGGAACACACCCCGAGGCTAAATTCCACTCAGCAACCAGGCAAGCACACTTCCCCACCATCACCCTGTCCCTCCAAATAACTGGATTTGTTAGCTCTACTTAATTGAACAATATGAATTAATGCAAAAATGTTTAAATGTAGCTATTATAACAAAGCAACATGACTACACTCACCTGAACTGCAGTCCTATCTTGAAAACAAGATGTCAAGAGGCATGTGCATACTCTTGTACAGGAACAGTGAGTCTGGTCTTACCTTATTTTTTTATTATTTTTATTTATTTTTAAAGCCATTACGAGACCCAGTAGCACACTTGCTGAGAAGGGGTGCATGGCACAGGTATTTCTGGGATAACCCACACATTTTGATGCATGGGTACAGAAAGAAATATCCTAAGGGCTGCTCACCTTTAAGCCCCTGGATTAACATAACACAAAATCCCCCCCTCTCTCTGGCTGTAGTAGGAGAAAAAAAACAAAAACAAAACATTGCTGAAGCCTTAGCTCAAAAACATAGCAGAGACCTCTCTCCTGTCCCCGCTCAGCGAGGAAGACATCTGCCCATTGCTCACCAGGGTGGGCTTGTGCAGCCAGAGAGCCCCTCCACTCCGAGCCAGCCCTGGGCTCACCTGCTCTGCACGGTGCCACACTGCCTTCCAGTGGGCACTGGGGAGCTGTCAAACAGAAAACCCCACACAGCTTCTTCCCTCAACATCAATACCGGTGATATTTAGCAAGGGGTAACATTTTCATAGGTAAACATATTATTGACTATGCCTCCTTTTGCTCAGAGGATTAACATGCTTGCTTGCACTGAAGCTACAATAGTATTTATGCTGTGCCCATTATAAACAACTGAATTTCTAGTATGACTGAGTATCCCACAGCATCCAGCATCCCACTGAGAAATGCACTGTCTTAAAACACACGAGACTTAACACCTATGTTTCTCAAGATGAGAACTATGTAACATTATGGGAATCCAAGCTCTAGGGGTACAAGAAGCTGAAGGAAGCACCACTGCATCTCTGGCTCCGTTACAACGTATACTGTGCACAACCAGAATTGAGGTGTCACACATTTGTTCCTGATTAACAGACAGCTAGAATTTATCACAACAGGAATTTGACTTTTTTCAAACTGTCATGCAGAGCATCTGCCAAGAAACATAAAAACAAATAAGCTTTGAGGTTTTGGTTTAGGGTTTTTTTGTGTGTGGTTTTTTTTGCTTGTGTTTTGTAATATACAAAGCCTTGTTGCTGTACCCTGGTTTCAGACAAGACAACATACCAGGCACACGCTTCAGTATTAACTTCAAAAAATAAAAATCAACAAAAAACCATGCCAAATGAAACCAAAAATCACACAACAAGGCCCCAAGCAAACAAAATCCCACAACATACCCACACAGAGGACACAAATAAACAAGACAAGCATTAATCCATCCATCCCCTTGGTTGTTAAGATTTAAGAGCTGAATTTACATAGCACAGGAAAGATTTAGAAAAACAAAAGTCAAGGAGATTGTTAGAAACAGTAATGGTGAATTAGTGACTCTCTAACCCAGTTAGCTGGGATTGCCAGAAGAGGGCGAAAGATAACAGACCAATTCACCTCTAGTCCCCAGTCAGGACACTGGCTGAACAAACCATCCACTCATCACAAGCCTTATGCTTGAGATTACATTGAGTTCAAGCACTCAGTGAAGGTAAGAATCCCAGTCATTATTTTGTTAATACAGAGCAGGTGGCAAGATGTTCACATGGAAGGAGAAACACTCCTGTGTTCAAGATAGAGTTTGAAAAAAACAAACAACCCCCCCCAAAAAACAAACCCCAAACAAACATGACAGTAATACCTTTTTCTGTTATAACTAGGAAGTACACACACACACACACACACACACACACACACAGAGATATTCACGCATTGTTAGATGAAGAAGAGGGGTACTTACCTTTTCATGGTAAGGTCCCAGGACAATCCAACCACAGAAAGTATAGCCAAGATAAATCATCCCAGCACAACAACAAAACCGTAGCACTTTGGGCAACGATGCTTGCATTGTTAAAATGAGCACCTACATGTCAGGGTGCAAGAAAGGAAAAGGGGAAAAATGCCACACATTAAGGAGACTTAAGTAAAAGTGACAAATACATGCTTTACATTTTGAATATTTGATTCCTGCCTTACATTGTAGGTTTGAAAATATCCCAGGTATCTGATGACTCCAACCCAGACAAACAAAGTTGATGTTCCAAGTAAAATGCTGCAGACATCATAACTTGTGAGGTTCTGAGGGATCCAAACAGAGCACGTGGTCAAGTTATAAAGCAGTAGGTATGTCAGCTTGACAGCTATTCAAGTTCCAGCAGTTCAAATAAACAAAGCAGGGCAGTCCAACACTGAAAGGATGTTGCTACATCACAAAAATCAGACCAAAGCAAACTGCAGTTATTTAATGAGGTCACACAAATGCATTAGTGCTGCAAATGAAAGCACATTTACATTGATACTCTTGTAGATTTGCATGAGGAACTAAAGCCTTTTACTTGGTCATGACATGTTTTCTTAATATTGAGTATCTTCAAATTTCTGTATTAAAAAAGGTTAATCAAATCTATTGCTTGGCAAACAGTCATTCACGACTCAGTAAAACATGAATATTTAGTAAACAAGAAGTGAGCCTCAGGACAACAACCCTTTCCATGCTATACACACTGACATCTCTGAACAGGCTGCCAGCTGTTCAGAGCTTTAATATCATTTTTATTGCCAGTGAAGTTTATAACTAATTCTACTTACATTTTACTTTAGAATGTTAGAACTGGTTGCAATAAGCACAAGATGGCCACCTAAGCTCAAGATTTCCTAACCTCATCCCTTCACTTTGCCATACACCTGGAGGCTCTCAAGTGCTTCCTCTGAAGGCCACTCTAAGCACTTGCCCTTTGAGCTTCAGTACACACAAAACAGAAGCAGAACAGTACCTGCCCCATTTTTCCCAGAATACAAAGTTTTGTGAACACATGAATTGTTTACAGAGCTCTACTGAAGAAAAAAACAAACAAAAAAATCCAAACCCCATACCACCCAAAAAACCCATAAGAAAAAAAAAACAAAAAAAAAAACAAAGAAAAAAACCAAACAACCCAACAAAAAAACCCACCACAAAATCCTGAAGAGCTGCCAGCTAGGCAAAACACACTGGTTTCAGCAAGTCCACATGGGGACGTCAAGCACTATCAGGTGACTTTGCCTGACTATAGTTTGGAGAGGCCAGGAAAGCAAATGATAACAAGCACACTTCCAGTCCTACAAGCCATTGAGCCTTCTGTTTTACCCAAGGGGATGACTCTGTTTCCCTGTACAATAGCTACTACTGCTTCTTTAAGAAACAACACAACCCAAATTGGTTTCTCTTTGTTAGGGACTGTCTACCCACTGGTCCTATACCAGGGATTAGATGACTTGGCATTGTGGCAGCAAGATGTTTAAATAGCTTTTGTGGACTTACTGAAAGGCTGGCAAAAAAGGATGGAAACCAGTTATAAGTCAAACTACCACTAGGAAACAAAGACATAAGAACTACCAAATGTAAACAAGATGACTAGTGATTATGATAGCTCACTTTCACTTGTCCCCATTTGGTTCTAACAAGCTTAGCATTTTATCTGCAAACTCTCACCTTGGCTTTTATTTCCATTTTCAGGATTGATCCAATGATTGTCATCACATCACTAATAATTACCAGGACATACCATCCATTTATGAACTCCAGGCGATCCGCATGACAGACACGACGTTTATATTTCTCCAAGAAGAAGTTCACAAATCTCTATTGACAAGCATTTAGATGTTTAGTTACAGGTCACCTTGGATGAAAAATATACATAGATGGCACAGTAGTATAGCAAATATTTAAGTTTCACATACACCCTTTTCTACAGTATTTGCTGGAATAGCTTAAAAAAAAAGTCTCTCAGTAGCAACACAAAAAAAAAAAAAGATTGGTTTAGGTCAGCAAAAACCAACTTTCCATAGAACAGCTGATTTCTTTACTAATGTCCTACTATCCTAACTATGGGCTTGTCCTCCCTTTTTTCTATCTACCTCCAATGGAGCAAGACCATCCAACTTAAAGAGTGAAAAAGATCATTAATAGCTCAATGTAACTGTAAGGAAAAAGCTTTTATTTCCAAAAGAGCAAATAATATCACTTCCTGAACCCACCACTGCCTTTCTACTTTCACTTGCCCTTTTTGCTCATTAAAAAAGGCTGATACACCCCATCATTTGGCAATACCTTTGTTGAATTGGGTCTTCTTCACCCTTGTCTTGCTTACAAGCTACAACAAGGATCTATTGAACAAGTTATACAAGCAGCTGTGCTTTCATACTCTACCTATACTGAACTCGTTTCCAACTCTCATAAACAAGACTCTTACAAAGATTGTATCATTTAGTGGTTATAAGGTGGCACACCACAAGGTCCAGCCTGTGTTTTCACATCAGTATTTGGACCAGAAGAGCCAGATCTGCTCACATGAAGCTCTGCAAACAGCTAAAGTCAGACAGGGCTAGTCTCAGTCTGCAAAGGAAGGTGAGCAGGGAGAAAGTGACAGCAGGTTGTGATCAAGGACTGTGGAGGGAGAAGAAAAACTGAAAAGGGCAGTTTTGAAAAGGTCAAAAATCCCCAGCCAGTTATGACTATATGCTATGATTTGCATTTGCATCTGGCTTTGAGGGATGTTCATTAAAGTATAACTTTATGACAAGACCTCTACTGGAATTTAACTCTGAAGTCAGGGAAGGACAAATTAATGTTTTGAAGGTGCAGGATGTGTTGGCTCTTAGCAACAGAAAGACTCAGAAGTTTGTTTGCATAAAATCTGCAAAAGCTAAGTCCTAGACAACATAAAAGTCCCTTTCTTTTGCCCTCGAGAAATGCAACATCTTTGTATTACAGCACTACACAAACAGAAGTAAAACTCCATTCAGCTGGCAACTGCTCCTCACAGACATCTACAAATCTTTTTTAGAGATAAATTGAGAGCAACTTCCTTGCAAGAGAAGCACTACACAGTATTTGAAGTCATATCACTAAACAAGACAAGGGCAATATAAGCATTGAGATTATAATCACTGCACTTACTTTTTGCAGTCTCAAGGCAAGAACAATGGATCGTGAGCAGAGGATGAGAGAAACAACGCAACTTAAAATGACAAATCCATCAAAGACTAGAATATATTGAGTGTTTTTCTGGAGAACTATAAAGAGTCAAAGAAAGGAAGTAGAGTTAGTCTCTTCACATCTCTGAAAAAAAGTCATTACAGAATGTCACATTTATTGAATGAGAGTGTTTGAATGCAAAAGAGATTGGTTATAAGAAATTCTGCACCTATAGAGACTGGGCCACAAGAGTGAAAAAGCACATTCAAGTTCTTCAAAATAAAACCAAAATGGTTATTTTAAAACAGCTGTCCTATTTTTTTGCACTAAGTTAATCTGGTCATATATACTCCAACAGTGTTACAACTACATGGGTTAAAAGAAATACAGATTTCTGGCCCATAGCAACACTATTAAAATAAAACCAAACAAAAAACCCCAAACCAAAACCAAAAATTCCATGTAATTTCTCATTCCATGACCAATCAGAAAACAGTCAGAAACTCATTTGACTTTCTGTACTGTATTCTTTTCATCCATAGATTTATAAGCCATCATATGGCTCCAAATCAGGCATTTTCTTTGGCATACTCATAGCAGCTGATGAACTGGATGAGAAATGTCTTGCTAGACAGACTGTGGTAGAACAGGGGAGATGTACAACACTGCTATCACACACATATACTGTACTTACCAGAGCCAAATATGTGCCAGTCTTTACATTCTTGGATATCAGTGTCACTATCAAAATAGATTTTTATTTTTCCACTGTGGGCTCTATTATTGAAAGTTATCTGGAAACACAAGCATTTATCAGAAACAAGACTAGATAGAATTTCATTCAATAAAAAAAAAAAAACAACAACAAACAAGCCAAAACAAAACCCAACAAAACAAACCAAAACCCAACACCATGGTAAGTGCTTTAACATAATATGCATTAATATTCTTAGGTGAGGTAAGCTTTAGGCCAGCTGTCACTCTAAGTGTTCGTATATACATCATGTCCCATGTACCATGAAAAGCTGTATTCCAAGAAGCAAAACTTAAAGTTTAACCTTTAAAAGAATAGCAATTCCTTATCTCCTCAGATTATGATACCAGGTGGAATATGATAAAAACCAATATTGTTCCCTGGCAACATGATTTCAGCAGCCTTTGGGAAGCAGGGGGTAAGGGCCAGGACAAAATCAACTGCTTTTCCCTTGCACTCTTAAATGTAAGGATAATGACTACACTTTATCTTAAGCTCTTGTTATGTATACAGTGTTGGAAGCTCTGCTCTGGAAGAGGGTTTGGAGTCAATGCTCTTCAGAGGTCCCTTCTAACCCCTACCATTCTGTGAAGTGCCAGACTCCCATATTCACTTACAGTATTTTGAAATGCATAGCAGTCAGGCAATTCACGGGCATGGATTGTTTGCAGAGCAATGCCTTTCAGCTTGAAGGAGATTTCAATCTGGATAAGCCTGAATGTTTCAAAAGGAAATAAGTATTAAATATCTATCTCTCAAATATATATATTATATAATGTATAAGTATATCTTTCAATGCATACAAAAATAAACATACACAAAGCAAGGAAACTGCACAACTCAAAATCTACCATATTCACATGAAAGGACAAGTTAAAAAAAAATAAAAATCCCCACCACCAATTTACCTGTAAAACTCAAGATTGAAAAAAGAGGAGTTCAGTTTCAGTTCAGCCTTCTTACCAGCTAGTTCCTGTGGCTTAAAAAAGATACATTCTGGGAGAAGAAAAGGAAAAGCTGTAATCTTTAAAACTTCACATACAGCAGCATAAAACTGAGATAATCAGGCTGAATGGCAAGTCCTAATCAGGCAAAACTGTTAGCTTTGAGCAAACCTATCCATAGCAAGCCCCAGCTAGTGAGATCAGAAGCAGGTTCATTGTGCTCTGATTGAGTTAATTTTCTTCACAGTAGCTGGTATGGGGCTGTTTTGGATTTGTGCTGAAAAGTGTTAGTAATTCAAGGGTGTTTTAGCTATTGCTGAGAAGGTCTTACCCAAAGTTAGGGCCTTTTCTGCTTCTCACCCCACCCTATCAGTGCACCAGAAGATGGTAAGGGACACAGCCAGCACAGCTGACCAAAGGGATATTCCAGACCACACATCATGCTCAGCATACAAAGCCAGGGGAAGACAAGAGAAGGAGGAAGTGTCTGGAGTGATGGCATTTGTCTTCCCAAGTAACCATTACATGTGATGGAGCCCTACTACCCTGGACATGGTTGAACACCTGCTTGATGATGGGATGTGCTGAATGAATTTTGTTTTGTTTTACTTGTGTGCATGAATTTTGCATTTCTTATTAAACTGTCTATGTCAACCACAAGTTCTTACTTCTCCAATTCTCTCCCCCACCCCAGCTGGGGCAGAGGGTGAAGAAACAGCCACATGGCATTTAGTTGCCAACTGAGGTGAAACTATGACATTTATGTAGGAAATCCTGAGAGGCTAACAGCAAAGATTTAGCTTTGGGAGGTGGTAAGGACACCCACCCACTAAAGATACACACTCACTAGCATCCAGAATTCTCTATTTGAATTTTCTGAAAGGCTGTAAACACAAAAAAAAATCCAAACTACAAACCAGGCCATGACCCATTAATGACAGCAGCTGATAAAGGGAAACAGGCAAAAAGCATGTTCATGTACCTATGACTGCCACACAAAAGGATACTGGCTTTAAACTTGACCAGTTTAGCATTAGTATAAGTACTCCAAGGGAAGACATTTTTAGCGTAACAATACTATACCTGTTTCACTAGAAACGTCTATGTTCAGAGTATCATTGGAAGGAAGCATTGTCACTTTCTTGTACTGTTGTTTACAGATTTTTAAACCTGATCCTTCATGTTCATAACCAAGGGCGCCCAGGGATATATTCTTTAATTGCTTGTACTAGTTTAAAAACAAACCAGAAGCATAAGTTGGAGAGGCAGTTGTCTTTTTCCATTAGATAGCAACTTGCAATTTCAAAGTTATGCGTATCAATATAGTTTTTGCATTAAAAAAAATACCCCCCCCAAAAAAATTTTTACTTCCACATGAAGTCTGTAATTTGAGAGTGGTTCCCTCATGGCAAACCAAGAGGGCTGCTGGCCACTCATTAGTAGTGACTGGCATCCTGGTGACACAGTGACTGGGAACTATGTACTAGACTGCCTGCAAATGGTTACCCATGTGCCAGACAAGAATCCAGCAGACAGCTTTTAATTTTAATTACCAACTTAAATATGCGGTATTGCTACTAACCACATACGCTCCAGGGCTATCATATGCATGTCTCATGAAGATGTTAGCTTTCACACCATCAAAAACTTCATTGCTTTACTTACAATCCAAGTCACAGTTCTTATCAAATCCACCCCAGGACAAAAATACAAAACTGCACCCTTTGTGACTATAGAAGAGGGAAGCTGCTGTTCACTATATAACCAGCAACCAAGGAACACACACAGAGTTTGGGCAGCCTCCAAAAGTGACTTTATCTACCTGCTTTACACAAGCAGCTGAAAACAGGCCTGGGAGGAAGGTGCTTTCTAATTTACTCTGAATGGCACAAGTCACCTTCCTCATGCTAAGGTACACTTGAAAACAAGGACTGGAAGTGGAAGCGAAGAAAGCTAAGCCAAGCATTGTCCACAGCTGGATCATTCCCGAGCACCACAAAGAATTCCATTCAAGGCCAGTCCTCTCCTGATTTGCCTTCCATACAACCTTAGTGTGCTGAAAGCAAGATACACCCTCTGATACACCTCTGCTTGGACTCACACCTTCCAATCCTGCACAAGCAAGGCAACATGCTGGGGCACAGCTCTCCCCATGATTCTTGACTCCTCAAAAGCTGAGATCAATGACCAAGCTTGAAGGCAGCTGCCTGCCAGCTCGGCTTAGCACCAGCTAATGTTGTCCAAGAGAAGCCAAACAGATCCATAGCCCTTCACAGAACAAGGCATAAATGTATAGTAATTTATTAGTTTCATCATCATCTCACCTAGTGAAAGAGCTCAGGGCAGCACACAGCACTGGTCTGCTCTGAAGGAAGCATTTAGCTTTCCAGGATGCCTGAACTAGATAAATATGGCAAGTTAGACAAGGCTTTTCTTTCCTAAAATAATAAAATAAAATATTGTTCCTCTGGCTTTGATACAGATTAGACCCTTTTCCCCTCTAAACCTGGGTTTTGTTATGCATCACTCAAGATCAACCCATTTCCTACTTCCTATGTGCATTTTGGTCATTAGTTCATCTTGTGGGGTACAAAATGCCATCAGCCATTAGCTGGCACACATTTCATGTCCAAAAGGAAATTCATCAGGAACTATCACATTCCCAACCAAAACTCTGCCTTGCAGTGCTGCTTCATGGCTGAGCTTGCAACAAATTCTGGCAGCCCAGTAGAAAAGCACGACCTCCATACCCTATCAGAATGTTATCTTAATTCAGAGTAAATTAAGGAAGCCAAGTCTGACTAAGGCAGGTCAAGTGAGTGGAAACAGTAGTTAGTCACAACTCCACATGCCTTCCGAGGACATCTCCAGATCACTGCATCTAAAAGCCATTGCTCCATCCACATGGGCTTCCAGGCTCTGCCCTCCTGACAGCATAACGTGTCACTTTCAACCACTGCAACAGTCAAGGCAAAACTCCCATTTACACAGTTCTGAGCAGCCTCAGCTGCCAGAGCAGCTAGCAGAACATCCTGGTCCCACAAACTCTACAAGTGGAACAACTCCACAAGGGCTTCTTCGTAATAGAACTTTCAAATTGCACTCAGGAGAGGAATAAGGAAAACCTGTCTACTCTTCCAAGTCAAAATGTTTGGTTGGTTTTCTTGTTGCTGGTTTGTTTTTGGTTGATTACTTGGTTTTTTTTTTCCAGTTGTGAAAATACCCCAGTGATACACTACACAAAGCCTAAAATTCAGGTTTTACAACTCCAGTTTTATTGTGTGCTATTACCATTTTTCTTTACTATTGTAGCTTTCTGCTTGCCCCACCCTTGCAACCCACCCCCCCCAACCACCACCAAGCCATTTCAAATGAAAACTTAAATCAAAACACCAAAGACTATGGCTTCTAGCTGCCCATTTCAAAATAAAAATCTTTGTTTTTAACTTATAGCAAGAGGCAAGCCAGGTGACTCTTAAGACATCCTTTAAAAAAAAACAAAACAAAAAAATGCCCCAAAAGCAACACTAGCCATCGTGTTCACCTGGAGGCACACATTTTGAAGTCTCACATGGGATAAAAAAAGCCCCAAGGACTCCATATGATACTAAAGAACCCAAATTATTCAAGTTTTATCTCCTTAAATTATTTGTCTACATCTATGCAACACAGATATTTAAAGAGAGACCTTTTTCTGATGCCTCTATCACACATTGGCTCACTCTTGAGGATATAAATCTATTATTTCTCTACTGTCTTCTATCTGGACTTCACCTCAGCCTTAGTGCCTACAAAAGAAGGAAAGTGAGACAAAGCAAGCAAAGAAAAAAAAAAAGCAGCAGTTTATAGCAGAAATAGTGGCAATATTGAGAGTTCAAAGGAAGACTGAGAAAACTACTTTGAAGCTCAATTATATCAGTCTTGACCTTGTCCAGCACAGCAGACACAGCACATTTGATTTGTTGATGGCTCTGCTGCAACTTCAAGCAGGTGGCAGAGGACCAGTTAAGCCCTCAGTGAACACACTTAAGAAAGAAGCTATAAAGCCTTTGCACCACTAAGATTCCCAGATGCCTGCTGGGAATAACTGAGTGCCAAACTACTTTAAACCAAGCATCAGAGAAAATAAAGTGGTTTAATGCCACTTTCCATTCATTCAGTGCAAATCATTTCCGGGCTTATCACCATCCCCGAACACAAGAGATGTTCTACTCTGCATACACACTTTCATCTCCTGACTTCTGAATGCATTAGTATTAAATATCAAGATGCTTACTGAACGTTCACCCTAGATTTAAGTCACTTTCCTACCATGATTGTAAAGGGACTACCCTTTAAAATGCCACTCCTAAGCAGGGCAAGTGCTGCTACATTCCTGGAAGTACCATATTCCCCATTTTGAGGCCTCTGGCACTCACTACAAAGCTGCAATTCAGCGTAGCTGTGAGCACAAATTTTTTGAATACCATGCTTAGGTATATTCAGGCCCCTAGCTCTTCAAAGAAAGACTTAAGCAGAGGTTCCAGTTCATACAAGATGACTGATTTTCAAACTCCCTAGATTTCAATACTAGACACTATCCAATTTAAAGTTTAATTTATAGTCATCTCAAAGGGACAAAAATACACACTATCTAGACAGGAACTTCAGGACACCTCACCTTAACTGATTCACAGAAATATCAAAACTGAAATCCAAGAACTGACACAGAAAACCAGAACCTTAGCTGAAGTTTATAGCAATAGCGTCAGCTTTTAACACTGCCCATTAAAAACACACACACTTACCTGATTAATAACATAAAAAATGCTGTCATAAACATCCTGTTGTGTATATATACTGCAGCTGTAGTCATCTTCATCAGTTCCAGAATAGCCTTTCAGGAATAGGTGTTTAAAAGCAATAGTATTTTCCTCTTTGAATGAGACCACCAACTGGTTACTCAAACCAAAAAAAATAAGCTGACAAGAAAAAATAAAAATAAATTCATTATGAACAGTGGTCAAGCAGCAACATTTTGGAAAACAGAACTAAATGATAATAAATACAAAACACAAAGGTGAGTGTTGCTATAACCCTGCTACAATAGCAGCAAAGAATCTAACCGCATAAGACTACTAAATCGGTGTTACCACATGCAGAGCAAGAGAAACAGAAATTTAGGTCTCCTACTGTTTCCAAAACTTAAAGAGTACAGCAAGTAAACAGACAGCTAGATCACTGCCACATTTCACACATCCTGGATCAACAACTCTTAACTGCAACTTACAAATGCTTTTGTTGAGGATGCAAATGGCAGAAGAGCTAACCTAACAGCACAGCCTGCTACCTCAAAAACACCCTGGCTTTGCTATGGGACAAATTCCTGCCCCTTCTTCCTACTTCTGGCATGGTGCAGGATTAGAGCAAAACTCTGTAGGACCCCCACAGCAACAAAAAGCATCACCTGCCTGACTCAGGTGCTATCATAAGAAGCAGCAGCAGATAGCTGCATTACTACTCAGTATTTGTGTTGCCCTACAACATGGATGTTCCAATTCCCAACACGGAAAACGTAAGTGTAGAGAAGAGGGAAAACAAACAAACAAGCGAAACCCAGAACCCCCCAAAAAACAAACCACAAAAACACCTTCCAGAAAAGCCCAATACACAACAGTAACAGCAACAAAAGAGCAAACCATAAACAACAACAAAAATCATACACCAAACAATACACCACAAACCAAAATCAAACAGAACAGAACACCAAAACACCCCCCACCCCACCCCCCTCCAATGAGCTCCTTCACAGGCATAGGTGCAGGACAATGCCCCAAGCCCCAAATAGCTAACCCTTCATCCATGGTTTAAAACACCTGCTAACAACAAAGGTGAAACTCTCTCATTACTGCACAGGGTTTCCAAGTACCACAACAAACTGGCAGAAGTAGAAGCAGCAAGAGTAAGAAAGCCTAAGCAAAAGAACTGTGAACTTGGAAATCCACTGAAGCAAACAGGCAGGTTCCACTAACAATTAAATTGCTTCAATCAAAACAATGGAAACTGGAAAGCACACCTACTCCTGCCTGCCCACACCCCCACCCCCCAGAATACATCATCTTTTGTCCTAGAAAAAGAACTGCTTAGATCTGGGCCAGGCTAAGATAATACATTCAGCAGGACTACTTAGTGCAAGGCTGTTTGGTTATAGAGCAAAGTCACAGGCAGGACAAAGAAAAGAGTGTCAGCTCTTCCAGATATGTATGGTCTTCAGATTAAGAACTTATTTTCATTCTTTTAGAAGAGTTTTAAATAATCTATTTAAATCTTCAGTTAGCTTAAAAAAAAAAAAAATCACTAACTGAATGCTACAAATAAATTTGCAGCACTCCAGTCGGTATCTAAAAAAAATCAGGTATCTTCCAGCTGCAGTAAAGAGAAATCAACCCACTCAGCTGGGTTTCCATGGGGACTCCCTGGGGGATTTCAGCAGAGTTGGAGTAAAACTTAACTGCCCATGTAGAAGCCTCTTCTGCTTTTCAGTCACTGATACCCCAGCTGTTGCACCACACTACAGAAGCCACGTGTCATGTGACTAACAGGCTGGCATTTGGCAGAAGCAGCTTAAAAATTGGCTTAACATATTCCTAAATTGTTTTCCTAGGGTCTTGTCCTCCCTCTGAAATACAGAGACACTTATTGATCCTATTCATTTACTACTAGCTCGCATTTGAGACCTCCTTGCAGGGCAACAATGCATTTTCCTTAAGAAACTCTTACTTTCCTTTTATTGCTGACTTACCTGCCTGGTATCATGAGCAAGACCCAGGCTTGGCAAGGAAAATCTTAAGCAGCAACCCACAAAATCTTGTGGCCTTTGAAAGCCAAGCAGCAGAGCATGCTTTCTGCTCACCAAGGATAACAGGAGGATGGGACAGCAGACAGAAAAATTACATATTCAGAGATTATCCCAAGAATGTAAGTCACTGGGTTAGGATAAACTGAAAGTACTGAACCATTTCGGAGACACATGAAGTTGCATTTTCTCTCAATACCCACACACAGAAGTTACTGCCCTGTCTTCAAAGAGAGGGCAATCACCCACCCAAGGTACAGTACCAGTTATGATACACCCTTTCCTCCCAGCTCACTCTGGGCTCGCACTCATCACTCACCCACCCCCTCCTCCCCACACCTTACTTAATACACTCCCTGTTCTCAGCAGCTCTGTCGTTACGGGACACAGTTGTGCCAGCTCTAGTGTAAATAGCTTATTTTAGCCAGTCCTGCCTAGACAGACCTAGCACTGACTCCTGCTCCTGCTTGCAGACAGAGCTTGGTCAGGACTCCAGCACAGCAGCGGCAGAAGCTGGACCCTCTCAGACACCAGTGGGGCCAGAGACCCTCCACATCTGCCCAGTGGGAGCAGTCAGTAAAACATAGGGACACATAAACCAGAGTTAACCTTCATTCTAGCTGGCAAGTCAAACACAAACCTAGAATTATGCAACTTGGCGAGTTTGTAGGAGTTGTATATTTAGCTGTTCTTGCAGTGTCAGATGTCAGAGTCCTAAATTTCAAAGGTCCAGAGAACTAATTTCTACTTACACACATCCCATTTTTCTTGTGGGACTCCCTATAGGATTTCAGCAGTGTTGGAGCGAAACTTACTCCTCAACCTCCTATCACCCTTATCCTAGTGGACTGTAAAATAGTAGGGCTGGAGCACCTCTCCAAGGATAGGCTGAGAGAGATGGGGCTGTTCAGCCTGGAGAAGGCCCCAGGAGACTGTATTGCAGCCTTCCAGCATCTGAAAGGGGTCTGCAAGAAAGCTGGGGAGGGACTTTTTACAAGGGTTTGTAGTGATAGGACAAGAAGTAATGGCTTCAAGCTGGAAGAGGGAAGATTTAGACTAGAAATTTGAAAAATATTTCACTGTGAGTGTGACAAGACACTGGCACAGGTTGCCCAGGGAAGCTGAGGATGCTTCATCACTGGATATATTCCAAGACCAGGCTGGATGGGGCCTTGCTCAAACTGATCTAGTGGGAAATGTCCCTGTCCACATCGGGGAGGGGGGAGTAGAACCAGATGATCTTTAAGATGCCTTCCAACCCATTCTATGATTCTATAACCAGTGCAGTGATACCAATACAGTTCAAGAACACCCTCTTCTTTGACTCTACCCATCTAGAAATGCATCATTTGATGACAGAAACAAGGGGCATGTCTGATTCCTGTAGCCCAATCATCCACATCATCCCCAGAGACTGGATCATTTTCACACTGAACATGTACATTTCAAGTTACTGACAAGGTTTTTAGAAATACCACTTTTGAAACAGTCCAGTGAAACTATGATCTCTGAACAAAAACATGAAGCAGATCACAGAGCAGTATTGTGACAGTAAGCCTGAAGACAGTGCTGAATTTACTAGGAAGGATCATTTGCTTTAAAGTCTTATCTTAAAAACAAGAAAATACTTCATCAAATACTTTCCCAAAATCTCCAGAAGGCTTTTGTAATTTGGTTTCTTATTCTTCCCCTTTAACACAGCTTTCACAGTATTTTTTTTTTCTCTTTTCTGGACTTAAGTGGGAAGTTCAAGTCCAAATATCCAGGGATGACAAAGGGCCAACACCACACACCTTCTTCCCCTGCACATCTTGCTACTCTAAGAGTGAAAACAGAGAAAGAATTACCTGTGTAGTAACCATAAGTATCTTCAAAATCTGCAAAGCCAGTTTCCATGGTATTTGACGTCTTGCTCTGTATTTTTCACATGGGTTCATGAAGTAAAACTTCAAATCCTCTTTCAGAGCTGTCTCTTTTAGATCTAAATCTGACTGAGCCATGATATTGCTGCCATAAATAAAATGTTAATTAGAAACCAACACAATGCTTTGGCAGAAAACTTCATATTGCAGCTTCACCCCAGATCACCACAAGACATAAAGGGTCTGCAGCAGCTTTATGTTTTACAGCAAAATCAGTATTTCACTATGATCACATCATTCAATCACATTAGATCAGCAAAACACAACATTTCTCAGGAAATGGACATTAAATAACAGGATCTGTAATAATCACAGCAAGTGTACACTTACCTTTTTCTTTAAATATTTCAAATAAGAGAGGTCACTGTTAACACATTTCTTTGAATAACCCACATTCTTACATGAGAAAAAAAGATGTCCTAAAGACCAAACAACAAGAACAGGCTTCACAGCACACTTCTGCATGAACACACAGCTATATTAAACTCACAGGTATTTAAATATCTGGGCATTAACATTAAAAATAATAATAATATCAGAGGAATGAGCATAGAGAACTGTTTTAGGTGTCTTAAAATCACTTTTTCCCCTCTCAGCTGAATGGGACACTGAAAACTTTCTTCTTCGCCTAATCTTTTTAATCCTATTTTCCAGTATAATAACTGTCAATTTCCCTACTTCAGGCAATGATCAGAACCAAGCTTGTAATGTTTTCTCCTCCTTCCATGTGTTAAGGCAGAGCAATCATAAGCAATCATATCTGAAACCGTCTAGATAAAGCTGATTGTCAATCTAATTTACTATCCAGGAAATTACTCTACTGCACACATTCAAATGAGTACCTAAGCGTCATTAAGTGTTGTCTGTCACAAACATTTTACTAATCAAATTCTAAAAGCCTATTCCAATACTGTGCATAACAGGACAATCTGTTGTTCAGAACAGGGCACTTTAAACATCAGTGCTCTAGTTATGAATGAGATTTCAACAGTAGGCACTACAATTTAGAGTTACCTACTTAGGAAGTACTTTTATTCATATGTAGCTCTTCAAGTAGCTAACAAGAGTGCAGATTCACTTCAAAATAAAAGTTAAAAAGTAATAATAATAATAGAGTAATATGCTACAGTAGCAACACTATCAGTGTCCACCAGAGCTCACTATCACGAACGTTTGCCTATTCAAGCTTTCAATTTCGAGGAGGTATTAATGAGATTGACGGAGAAGAAAAAAAAAAAAAAAGAAAAAAACCAACAAAACAAAAAATGAACGCTAAAATTTCTGAGTTGAGTTCTACACAACAGACTGGGAAACCCCTGCTTCGCCTTCATGACTGTTTACCAGGTTCACAGCTCTCCGCAAAGGAGGGCATCGCCCAGCACTTCTCGGGAAGGCGAACTTTAAGAAATAGAGAAAAGAAAAAAAACCAAACCAAAACAAAAACCCCATCACAACAAAACAACTCTTTTTTAAGAGCTGCCACCGTTACCCATCGCCAAGTTGCTGCAGAAACAGTAGGAACACTACCAAAAGCAGCCCGAAGAAGGGGCACGCATAAAACCCTCTGCAGCTCTCCGTGACCGCAGCACAGCGGCAACGGGACAAGCGGGCAAGTTTTACAGCTGCCGAATAGCAGGAGCAAGCAAACCGCGAGAGGACCTACCTTGGGGAGCAACTTGCGCACACGAGTGCGGAGGAACAGCTCCGCCTGCTCGCTGCCTGCTGCCCGAGCACAGCAGCGTGCGGCAGCGATCCTCGCCCAGCCTCCCCCGCTGCTGGTAGAAGT
>JANHGL010020266.1:0-11779 GCA_024611195.1 Ceyx melanurus
TGTGACGGCAAACACCACAGCGAGCAGGAGAGTCTGGGAAGGGAGCATGGCTGGTGCTTTGCAGCTCCTGGATCAGTTGTGTGAAATATAAACCAGATGGAAAGAGGAGGAGTAAAGACTATTAAGTTTGCTTTGGAAATAAACGCCTATTGAGTAATCTGGGAAGTTACAGTATAGTTCTGCCAACAACTACATCACTTATTTGCAGCAAGAAGTCAGAAAAACATTTCTAGAAATTCAATCTTTTTACTAATTTTAAATGCTTTAGGTTGAACATAAAGGCTAATTGCGCATGTCAGAAGACTACTTGCATGCTTTGCTTGTACATCTCTCTCCAGGCTTCCAAAGCCATTTCAGGGCCAGCCCAGTGTCCCTTGGTCAGAGACAATATTCCACATAACCAATAAGGCTGCCATTGATTAAAAATTCAGCAAATATTGGAGGTAGGTGATCTGTGTGAAACACAGCTGTCATGTTTCAGATTGGAGCTGATTCATCTGTGCTTATGAGACATGTGATCTCATGCCATTCCTTTTGCTTTTGTCCAGTGACTCATAACAGTTGTAGTTTGTGCCCTGAGAGTGTCCTCCCTTCTAGACTCATACTGTAGTATAAACCAAACCTTCAACGGTGATAATCTCTCTGCCTAGAGCTAACAGGCTCACTAATTTGATGAGGAAGAATTAAACAACACAATATTTTACTACTAGATTTGTTAAAAAAGGCATTTTTTGCACAATAATCTAGAAGTAATTGCTTGTAGAAAGCAATTTTTTTTTTCCAAGGAAATAAAATTTTGCATACTATTTTGGAAATAGAATATTACTACTATAGTTTCAGGTTCTTCATTAAAAAAAAACCCCTTTGTTAGAATCTGCAATATGTCTGTGGGAGTATTTGTATCAGGATGTCACCCAAGAGGAAGCAAGGCACAAGCAAAGACAGGGGCTTTAGAAGGGAAAATCTTGCACAAAATCTGGGAATTCCTCAGAGTAGCAGCAAACTGACACAAAGAGATGCAAACTCCCTACCCACAAAGTCTCATAATATCAAAGACAAGAAGTCATCAGCATTGAGCAATTCTGCCCTACACCACCATCAGAGAAGTCACCACTGTGCTGCAGCTGAAGAAACTTCCCTCTTGACAGATTTGCAAACGATTCAGGAGTGGCATTGCTGTAGTAACACAGCTCAAGGCACACCTGGGTCATACCAGGAAAACAAACCAGAGTTTGGAAAACCTCAATATAGACCAGCAGGGACACATTCCTGGCCAAACTTGAGGGTGGAGTGTTCAGGCAGGGCTGCTGGAGGCAGGTACCTGATCTGAGCTTGATGCTGCTGATGGGCACTGACTGTGCTAACCCAGCTCAGCATAGCACAAGTTTAGAGTTGCAGGGCTGCTCCATATCACAGGGGTCTGACTGGCAGGTTGTTTGTCTGAGCAAACCTGTTCGCACATCACTCGGTAACTGAGCTCTAAAGAACTCTGGTCTGCAAAGGTCTCTGTTGGAAAAGCATCCTGAATGGGAGTCACAATTTCTAAATATTTCCTATTGCAATCTGCTTTCTTACAACTAGAGATCACTCCAACAGAAATGCTGAAGCTAAAGCTGTACAGGCACAAAAATCACTTGTATCTGGTTGCACAAGTTTCTGATCTTCTTTGCTTCTAACTCAGCTGCCACATAAAAAAAAAACCAAAACAAACAACAACAAACAACTTTTTTTGTGCACTTCACTTGAGGAAGTGTTTATTGGCATTGGTGGTTACTTTCTGAGTTGGCATGTGGATAATGGGTAGACTCACGTAGGATTACTTTCTGTATGCTTGACTCACTTCACACAATAACATATTTCACAATGTTAAATGTTATGTAATCTTTGTAGCAAAAAGAATTTAGTGCCCTGATGACTTGAGCCAGTCTTCTATAGGAAACTACTCAGTGGCCTTGAATCACATCCTGAATTCAAGATACTCCCCACATTCAAGGTTGGGATCATATACTACTTGCACACAGTCAAGAGGACTTTTCCTTACCCCGACAACAGGTTATCTGCAGTGAACAAACCTTAAGGAGCTGCCTCTCAGCTCTGCAACTGGCCATGTGCACCTACTGAATCACTTCCCATTGCAAGATGAGGTCTTCACAGATACCATAGCCTCCCTTAAATCTAGATCCTTTACCTAGGAGAGAATTGTGGCCTCACTCAATATCCAGCATCCATGGGAAGAGGATTATACTGGATAGTCCCTTGCTGACCTGAAATCACTCTGTGATCAGACAGTAACTGACTCTAACAGTGAACATGGTTTTAAGACAGCACAGCTCTATCAGCAGTCATGTTGAGCTTCCATGAGTCAGAGCACATCATCTGGTACTTTCGATAAACATGTCCTTATGTTAGACTTGACACTATGTTTTGTCACATGTCAGTTACCTACATTTCAAAATAGAAAAGGCCATATCATACACAGCCGCAATAATCAGTGCTGGAGTTTGGGTAATATTTGCACTCCTGAGGTCTCACCAGCCCCATAAAAGAAGTGCACAGGACTGAGGAGAGTTGTGGTCAGTGGAGCAGAGTCTGGCTGGAGGCCTGTGACTAGAGGCGTCCCCCAAGGGTCAGTGCTGGGTCCAATATTATTCAATACATTCATCAATTACCTGGATGAGGGGGTAGAGAGCACCCTCAGCGAGTTTGCTGATGACACCAAACTGGGAGGAGTGGCTGACACAGCAGCAGGCTGTGCTGCCATCCAGAGACATCTGGACAGACTGGGGAGCTGGGCAGAGAGAAATTTAATGCAATTTATTAAGAGCAAGTGTAAGGTGATGCATCTGAGGAAGAACCACCTCATGTATCAGTACAGGCTGGGGGCTGATCTATTGGAGAGCAGCTCTGGAGAGAGAGACCTGGGGGTCCTGGTGGACAGGGGGATGACCATGAGCCAACAATGCACATTTGCAGCCAAGGCGGCCAATGGCATCCTGGGATGCATTAGGAGAAGTGTGGCCAGCAGGGCAAGGGAGGTTCTCCTCCCCCTCTACTCTGCACTAGTGAAACCTCACCTGGAATACTGTGTCCAGTTCTAGGCACCTCAACTCAGAAAAGACAGAGATTTACTGGAGAGAGTCCAGCACAGGGCCACCAAGATGCTGTAGGGAGTGGAGCATCTCCCTTATGAAGAGAGACTGAGAGAGCTGGGGCTCTTTAGCCTAGAGGAGACTGAGGGGGGACCTCATCGATGTTTATCAATATGTTAAAGGTGAGCGTAGGGAGGATGGAGGCAGACTCTTAGTGTCTTCCAATGACAGGACAAGAGGCAATAGGAGCAAGTTGGAGCACAGGAGGTTTAGGGTAAACACAAGGAAAAAGTTTTTCACAGGGAGGGTGACAGAGCTCTGGAACAGGCTCCCCAGAGAGGTTATGAAGTCTTCTTCTCTGAAGACATTCCAGACCCACCTGGATGTGTTCCTGTATGATTTAGTCTAGGTGATCCTGCTCAGGCAGGGGGGTTGGACTAGATGATCTTCTAGGTCCCTTGCAATCCCTAACATTCTGTGATTCTGTGACCTTGACAGACCAGGAATGGCACCAGTGTGGAGAAAAGAAAGGAGAAATTAGAATAACTGGGGTTTCTGACCACTCTTAAAGATACACCCATAGAACACACATATCTTTATACACCGATACGCAGAAGGAATGTCACTAAAGCCCAGCAGCAGCAACCATAAAGCACAGGTTGCTGGGGAAGAAGAGGAAGACATGAACCTCAAGAGTAGCAGGTCTTAAGTACAAAACTAACCACCCTAATCCCTACAGCACATTCATCTGCAGGGCAACACCAGCCAGCCTTATCATGAGGGAGCAAAGGACAAGGCTAATTTCACATATTTTTTTTATTAAAAAAAATGGTTTTATATGACCATCAAAAACTAGATAAGATGGGAGGGAAGAACTACTGTATGAGAGCAGGTCACTTGTGACCTCTATACTGTATACAAACTGTTCCAGCACTGACTAGCATCCCAGGAAGCTAGCAGGTGTTGACAAGCTGTTGTTCTTAACTAGCAAGCAAAATGCTTTGAAGTTTTAATTCCAACATTTTATTCAACAGAGATTTCAAATAAATGATGATTTGTGTTGAAATCTGACCAAGAAGCAGTGGCAGTTTTTGTTTCAGGGTTGGCTCTTTGGCTGAAGTAATTGCTCAGCCTCCTTGATGCACTGTTCTGTTCTGGCATGTGCCACATGCCATGACATAAAACATTTGTTTTATTTACAGGTCTCATAATTATCAGCAATTATAAAATATACATTGATACTTTAATAATAATATATCCTTTGGAGTACAATGCAGGTTTTCTGAGGGCTAGAAAACCTAAAAATCAAGAAAACAGAGACAGAAACACAACATACACTTTGCAGTATTAAAAGACATAGAAATGGATGCCTCCTAACATATAGTAACAATGAAATAATGTTGCTGCATTATTACTAAAAGCACACGGATAAGTTTGTACAACTGGAAATAAGAAACATAATTGGAATTGTTGAAGTACAGAATGCTATATCTCATTTGAATGCAAAATTAATGCTGTACAGCTTCAGTTCAGGGAATATAATGGGAAGGCTTGTGGTTGTGGGTCTTGTTTCAGATGGTCCTTTTCATACCACCGTCCAAAAAGTGTCACTGTGACTATTGGTTTTGTTGGTCTTGTCTTACTTATCAAGCGCCCATCATTCAGGACCTGATTGAAAAAGGTAAGAGAAGGACAAGATTAGAGGAGTATCCTATGAACAAGATAATAGCATAGAAAGATGTGACAAAACAAGAAGAAGGTATATCAGACCATATATCTTACTGGAACTAATGACTTCATTAAAAAGTGTTTAATAGATCTAATTATTCACTATGAGCAAGTTCACTTTGGCTATTTTGAGACCGTTTATTCCTTTCCTATCCCACTGAGAACCTAGCATGACACAGCTTCAGGGTGTCCCATTACCTCAAACTCCCCAGAGGCCAGCTGCACCCCACTGTACAAGACTTCTGGAAAGACATAGTTGGTGCCAAACGTGCCGCTGAGGGAGAACATCTCAAACTTGGTCTGAGCTGTCTCCACCTGCTGCCCACATGTGTTCAGGTCTGTGCTTTTGCACTTGAGCAGTGTGCATATCTGTGGGGAGGAGAAGACAACATACTTAGCAAATAGTCTGGTAGGAAAACCTTGTGTTCATCAAAGCAACTGTGTGTCAGAACAGGCAACCAACATAGATTCTTATATAATCTTTAAACAACAACTTTTTGATTGTAGCTTATTTACTTTTTCACCCCTTGAGCTAATTGGAGGTATGCAGACCTGAATTGCCTCAGTCGTTAGAAATAATCTGTTCCTGATGTAAATGCTGGCAGAGCAATTTATTTAATCCCTGAAGCCAAATCCTGTGGCTTCCACTAGTTCTTCCAATTGCCATTTCTCTTGTTTGAAGGTTCTTTTCTAAACATGTCTTAGCAAGATGAATATGTGAATGGAAGTTTTAGGCAAATGAAACAAAGTCTTCCTCATGGATACATTATGCAACTGTACACACAGGTCCCCTTACTGGTATTTGTGTATGTTGCTAATGTCAATTCATTAGATGGCTTGATAGTCCATGGGAAAACCACGTTTAATGTTCTACATACAATCCCTGGTGAATATATATCAAAGTGATGAAGTTACTATCCTCTGTTACAGCTTAATGTTAGTAGTTGCAGCACAGAAATAAAACTAGGAATGGCAATGTTTTCCTTTTTTTCCTTAATTATCCAGCTGATAAATGTTTTTGGACATAATGAAGAAATATGAAACAGAGCTAGCACATCTGTGAAGATTCAAAGGATGCTGGCTGGTTTTGCTGACAGGTGATAAGATTTTTTCTATTTGTGTCAGATACTGGGAGATAGAAGAAGCCTATTTCAAACATCAGAAGTATTATTCATCAGCAAGTATGGTTTTGTGTTGAAATGCAAATAGCAGAGAAGTAAAGAATAAAATTACCTCAGTATGTTCTGAGGAAATGAAAAAAAAAAATCCTGAGGGAAAGAGGAAGAGTAGAAATTCCTGTCTTCTCTAGAAAATTCATTACAGGTTGAGACAATCTGGAAGCTTCCACAACCACTGAAATGAATTTTCCAAGTGCCCTCAACAAGAACTGAATTTATTCATTCTGTCGTCTTAAACTTATTAGATGAGATGTTTGCTGGCAAAGACCTCCTTCTATATCCTGTACCAGCTGATATGCAAAGGCCATCCATGTTGACAGACAGAAATAACTAACTAAAAAAAGAATATTTGGATCACACAGTAACTTAATTATGAAGGCAAAGAAGGTTTCTAATGTGGCTTTAAGCAGATTCAACCAGGAAGTAACTTGCTGTCTTCCCAAAGATTTGATTAAAAGAAAGAAAGAGTCATATGCCACTTCAGAAAACTTCATTGCTATGACTTGAGTAGTCACAAAAAAATAACATCTCTGACTAAATTATCAGAGTGTCTCAAAAAGATAGATAGACTCAATGGATTTTTTTAACAGTAACTGTTTGATGAAGATTACAGAGGCAATTCAGAACAGTTACTGCAGATAGACAGAAAAGAAGACCTAAATTTTAGCCAACATTGCAGGCCTAAAGAAACAATATGCACACTTAAAAGAGGTTTAGAGACCTCTCCACTGCATTTTCTGGATTTAAAGGTAAGCAAGATTGGACATTTTAGCAACTGCTTCCCATTGCTAACAAATACAACACCAAGACTTCAGCATGAAAGTGTTTGTTTCCTTCATGGAAATGAAGGGTTCTTCCTGTAAAGAAGCTTCCTAAAGTAAGTATGCATCTCCCCCCCCGCCAACAAAGAATCATTACCTGCAGATAGTACTGTCCTTCAACAACATGAAGCCCATCAAAAACACCCAGCACATATACTTCATCTTCTCGTTTCCCTGCCATCTTGTAGGTCAAGTGACAGCAAAGCTCTTTCTGGCAAACGGTGACATTCCCCTCAGGTTTAATGAGCTCAGTGAAAGTGAACAGGTCATGGAAGATGAGTCCATTGAAATCATGGTCATTCTGTGTGGAATTTTTGACATTCAAAGCATATGAACTCCAGTGGACAGAAGGCAGGAAGGCAGGGGAAAGGTGAGGGTGTGAATCTAGATCAGCCATGAGGAGATGACCATCCTCAGTGTTCATATTGTAGTAGTATGCTCTGGCTCCATCTGGTGCATAAATACCACTCCCTGAGGAGGGAACAACAGTCAATCAAAACAAATATCACTTTGTCTTTTTAATTGTCCCTACTACTAGCTTATTCACTGTTCTATAAATATTACAGAAATTTTAGTTTCACCAAAGCCAACCATTAGCTACTAGTACATAGAGTTCACAGCTCCGTGAAGATATTGGACTAGTTGAAATATATTATTCCACAAACAAAGCTCTAGAAAATCAGTGCTACACTCTTAAAAGAAAATGCAGACCTTCTTAACAGGTCTGAAAATCTGTTTTTAACACCTTTCCATAACTTTGTTAAATATAGCTACAAATAGGTCTTTCATTGGGCCAGAATAAATGGAGTCATGTATGTGGTTTACAATTATATTTGCAGTTTGGCATTCAATCACAGACTGGGAGATGGAGAGGAAAAGAGTCTAAGTTTCAGAAGTTTCTAGTGATGTAGAAGGGGCAGTAACTTACCACTTGTTTAGAGGCATTAAAAGATAGAAAGGAAAATCTTAAGAAGCCAGGGTAAAGAAAACAGCACAAATTTTGCTGTGCTTTTGATGGCACCTGTAGAAGCAGGATTTGTCAGGTTTCAAATTTGATTACTAAACTGTTCACCTTCTAGATAAAACCACCTTGTGGAACAGGGAATAAAGATTCATGGTTATAAAGATTTTCAGACAAAGTTAGATTACCTGTCATAGACATTTTGGTGTTGTGTGTATTGGCAGCAAGGAAGTTGACACCCATGCCCATAGCCCAGGCAGAGTGAAACTCAATGGCAGTCAGAAATGGCAGGACGTTCATCCAAGCTGTTGGGAAGAGCACAGTGTCCACCTGCAACTTGTTCACCAGGACCACAGCAGGCTCATGGAAAAGGATGTCGAAGCAAGTGAAGATGCCAAACTTCCCAAAGGGAGTCTCAAAGGTGACGGTTTCTGGCTCTTTTGGGTAATTAAACTGAGATTCTGACATGAAGAGATTATACTGCAGAGGAAGAGAAAGAAAGATAAACCTGTTAAAGGCACTTACTGCAACATACTGGAGTATTCTAACTGGTCAGAGATAAGTTTTTTTGTCCTGTGTTTAAAGCCTTTACACATAGGAAATCAGGCTTAAATAGTACGATTACCATGGTGCCCAAAGATGGATATGGGGAGACAGATACTGCCCTGGCATCCAGCTAGGAATGCAACTGACTACAGGTCTGTTGGTGCCAGCCACCTGAAACTCCCATAAAAAATAATCTCTCCATTCTCCCCACCTAGTTTATAATTCTGGTGATGCAAAAGACACATAGAAAAGAAATAATAATGGAAGAGGAGCATGGAGAATCTTGTGAAAATGGACAGGGTTGGTGACCTTGGTGTGGAGATACAGAGGACTGAAAACACACAGCACCAGCAGGAAGTGTGAAACAGTATTGGTAAACTGCAAAGCAGAGAAAACAAAGGCTGTACTGGGGGAAAGGCAAATTATCTCAGCCAAGAGAAAAATCCATGTTGAGTGACATTCTTACCTTTCCAACGTTTTCCATTTTCCTTCAGGAAAGGACATAGCCTGACATAGCCCAAGCACTGACATACAAATTTGTTCTGGTTTGAGTATGAACAGAACTAATTATGATCAGAGATAATACTTTTCAGCTCAGTTTTTCTAACTAACTTCACTGTCTGAAGTTAGCAGCATGTCTTCCCAGGCAGTGTCTGCTTCTGGCAGTGACAGCACCCTATGTTTATAGAGTTACTCCCAAGGATTGGTGTGCACACAAAGGCCACTGCTGGATCCTGTGTACCACACTGGGGGTGCAGAAAATAAAAGGCTGCACCTGCAGAGATAAGCAGACAGGGCAGGTGACCCTAAACTGACCAACGAGATATTCCAGCCCATATACGTCATATTGGGCATAAAGCTGAGGGATCACAAGGGTCTCGCCCCTCCCTCTCTTTGCCCTCTTGACCCGCTTTGACAGCTTTGTTCAGCTTGGCTCAGATCCTCTTCTGGTTTCTTCCTCAGAACATCCAAGGAGGACTCTGTCTGTCCATTCTGCCTTCAATCCTGATCTGTGTATTCCTGAATCTGGTACCAGAATACAGCTCCTGAACACAGCTCCTTTCTGTTGCTGGGCCCTGTCTGGGACTCTCCCAGTGCCTGCTCCATAACATCAGTGGTGATGGTGATGTAATTACCATCAGGGGAGATTGGGTTCGATACTGGTTTTATATAAATGTGTATGTGTTCCATTTTTATTACTTTCATTAAAGCTGCTCTAGTTTCCTTCTCTAATTGCTGAGTCTCTCTCCCTTATTCCCTTTCTCTTCCCCTTTGGGGAGGAAGCAGGGTTAACAGGGAGTGACTGCTACAGGTCTAAGGGGCTCCCCTGACCCTAAGCTGTGACAGGGTGGCACACAGGGGATCAGAGTGACATTATCAATGTACCATACACCCAGTTTGCTCACAAAGAAATATCTTGGCATTATCTCTGAAGAAACAGGTGAAATACTGGGCCCAAAGTGCAATAACTGACTTTGTTCTAGCCACATCAGCATGATATCTGGACATGACCCCCAAACACCTTTGATGAACCCTGCAGGTAGGCATATAAAACTGAAATAAGATACTTTCATTGGGTAAAATGTTTCCATTCCTTCATCACTTTTTACACCCAACTTAGGTCAATGGTTTGTCCAGATAATTCCTATTATATAAACCCTGTGCTGAAAAATCTGCAGAAAAAAAATCAAAAACAAACAACTGATAGGAAAGTGCCTTTCTTCCTTAAAATCAGACTGCTTATCTAAGACAAGATGCAGATGAACATTTTAAAATCCTGGAATGTGAAATGCCAGTCTGGTGAAAACCTGGCACTGAAAACTAAAGCTGGTTAAGAAGCAAGATTTCCAGTAATAGGGAGTTAATGAACTGAGGAAGTCAACCAAAACCATATGCCACTAAATTGGACCTGAACAACAATTTTTCATTCTAGTCTGTTTTGAGAAACATGACAACAAATGCAAATTTGGAAGCAACACTTCAGAGCAAGAGAGAGATTCTTTTAAATTATGAACAGAAGCAAAATTCTGCGATGGGAAAATGACTAGCATTTAATTCTCTTGTCAAATGTAGACATTTCAGAAGCAGTGGAAAAATAGCTCCTGACTTTCCAAAATTATTTTACCTTGTGGTAACGAGCCACCAGTTTCCCCTCTGCATCAAAGACGACATTGGTATTGTACTGATAGCGACCATCACTGGGGCAGCTGGGATCACTGGAGTTACACGGCTTCTTGTCCCCAATGTTTGCAACCACATAGATGGAGTTATTCCTGGCCATGCAGCTGAGTCTTTCCTGCACAGGAGCAGGAGCAAATCTAATGTATTTAAGAAAAAAAAGGAAAAAAAAAAGGACTAACAAAAACTGTGCTGTCAGTGGTGTCCATCATGGGAGTGCTGAGGGCACACCAGTGGCACCTTCCATCCCGCAGTCATGGCAGGGCAGGCAGGCATATAGGGTTGTGGCAGCACTCCCTTGTATTGCTTTATGCACATTGTGCTAAGTCCTGGAGCCTCCCCCATTGGAGGGAATTATCTGGGAAAGGGCAAGAGAAGAATTTCTAAGCAGAGGAAAAGACTAACTTGGTGTCACATGCAAAATATCTTAGCATCTAGCATAATGCCACCTGAGAACTGTAGCTATGGGGCCTTGACACACCAAGCAGAGACAAGCTGTCGAATAGTGTAGCTGCAACCTCATCTAGTTGAAGGTGCTGCTGCTCACTGCTGTGAGGGTTGAACTAGAAGATCTCTAAGGTCTTTTCCAACATAAAGGATTTTACAATTCTATGATTCTATGACATGGTCAAGGCAATTAGTCTCCCATGGATGGGAAGGCATAGTCCTCTAGCCATGGCATGAAGAGCATTGGGATATTAATTTCAAGAAGAGACAGACCATATGCCATAAACTGACAGCACCTCTAAAGCACCTGTACCAGGCAACAAAGAGGGTAGGCATTCCCCTGTGTAAGGCAGTAATATATATGGATTGGCAAGGTGTATGTGGGCCACACAGGAGGACCATCATTCACGGTACATATATAGCACCAAGGATCAGGGTATTCCAGACTTTGATAGCAGGTGTTATAGTCCCACAAGCCGCTAATGCAGCCCCTGATTTAGAACATCAAAGAGACACACAGGTTATCTTCGCAAAAATCAACTGTGCAAAGAACTGGATTAAAGACCTTAGACATGCTGCCACCTTACAGTCACTTCAAGGCTAGCTAGTTATGTCTCAGTAAAAAGCTGCACAACCTGTCCTTCTACCCATTGTGAATCTTTTGGGATTTTTACTCGAATTAAAAAATATGGCAGTTCTTGGGCATCTACTGGGAGCAGCTCATAACTCCATGAGACACCAATTGGAAAACCATGTAAAACACAGCAGAAAGAATTACCTTGTGGAGTCCGTGCAGGGAATCCAGTTGACCGCTGGATCAGGGATATCCTC